>JAFBJY010001302.1:0-124229 GCA_016801885.1 Toxotes chatareus | reverse complement strand
TGAGTGAGAGAGAGAGAGAGTTTGTCCTTTGATGCCTTTGATGTATCAACATTCTACAGTCTGATGTCACAGGCTGCAGTAAGTGGACACACAGCCAGAGACAAGTTCACAAGTCAAACAGGAGCAGAAACAGTTGGACTGGACAGGACTTGCTCCTGATTTAGGAAGAAAGAAGCACTCAGATATTTCTGCACAATTATTGACAAGGAAGGGAGGAGCTACTGCTGTTACAAGGACAAGAGGAACTACAGAAAAGTCCAGATCACCTCAAGGTTTTCAGTAAGTCAAAACCTTTTAGTTGATGTCAGTGTTTCAGTTCAGTGGGATGTTTTTTGTTGTTTATTTATGCTGATTGTATCTGTGAGATTTTCGTATTGTCAACTTAGGTTTCCATTTTTTGGTTCAAAGCATTATGGTTTGTGTTAAAGGAAAGGTGCCTACTAAGTTTGTTTGCACGGTGGCGCAGTGGTTGTCATGCTCACAGCAAGAGGTTCAGGTTCAACCCCTGGTCTGGGCTCTTCTGTGTGGAGTTTGCATGTTCTCCCTGTGCCTGCATGGGTTCTCTCCGGGTACTCCAACTTCCTCCCACAATCCCAAAACATGCATGGGTTAGGTTAATAATAGCTACTCTAAATTGGCCGTGGGGTGTGAGTGTGTGCGTGTGTGGGTGTCCAGGGTGTACCCGCCTCTTGCCCATAGTCAGCTGGGGTAGGCTCCAGCTCCCCTGCACCATGATGGATTATGTGGTAGAAATGAATAAATGTTCTCAAACATTCACAGGCTTTTTATGTAAATTGAAATCATTTGTGGTTGTTGCTTTGGATCCTCCTAAATGATGGAGCATAAAATCCACAGTCCATGTCCTGTGTAAAAGGGACGTCCAAAGTTCAAAAAGAAGCAAACATGAGGCTTCAGCAGTCTGAATTATATAGTTGAAACAGACGTCCTCCAAGTCTTTTTATCATTTATGTTGAAGATCAACCACCAGTGCTTTGCATGTGGAACAGTAGTTTGCCTGCAGCCACAGATCCAGACTCTGCAGCTCTGGAGGTGGAAGTAACTGCAGAGACGAGAAAGCACAACACCATGGGAGAGAGAAGAAGCCAAGTTAGTAACATAGATTAATGGGATATGAATGTGTACAGATGGAGAGGAGAGGAGGAGAGAGAAATCAGTGCATCATGTGAAGTCTTCCAGCAGTGTAGACCTATAGCAGCATAACTAGTGGCTCATTCAGGAAAGCCTTACTCAGCTCTGACTATAAGGTTCATCAAAAGGGAAAGTTTGAAGCCTCCTCTTAAACATGGAGAGGGCGTCTGCCTCCAAGACCCAAACTAGTAGATGGTTCCACAGTAGAGGAGCCTGATATCTGAGGTCTCTGCCTCCCATTCTCTCTATTGGAGACTGTAGGAACCACAACCTGCATTCTGGGAACACAATGTTCCAGGGTAGTAGGGGATGGCTGCACTGCTGCTGTGACCCGGCTTGGTAACACAGCCGGCCATTGCCAACTCTTAACATTCTCCTCTCCTTAGCTGTGTCTTCAGTAGCTAAACTTGTGTATCTATGCTGAAGATTAGAGAGAAAGCTCTGTTCTAAAACGTCTCTCTGTTTTCAGCTCTCAGGACTTTTGCAGCTTCTACCTCAGTCTCTACAGTTTGGAGTTTAGTCTCACTCCTGTGCTCTTGTTTGTACTTTGGGATATCAGCCTTATGTCACTGTTTACTGATCAATTACAGCTATATTCAATTCAATTCAATTCTATTCAATTTTATTTATATAGCGCCTTCCACAATCAAAATTGTCTCAGAGCGCTTTACAGAGACCCAGAGCCTGACCCCAGATCAGCACTTAAGGCGACAGTGGCAAGGAAAACTCCCTTTAACAGGAAGAAACCTTGAGCAGAACCTGGCTCAGATGGGGACCCTCCTGCTGATGGCCGGGCTGGGTGAAAGGAGGAAAAGGAGGAAGATAGGACAGCTAGGAATGGAGGAGAGGGGGAGAAGGACATGCAGCATAATACAGACAATGTGGGTCAGCATTTACATTACAGTTAGTGAACAGTTATTTGATAATGTGTGCTCAGCAGATTAGAATTATGAAACAGAGCACGGAGGCAAAAAAGCTGTCATGACTGGTAATTATTTACATTACAGTTTGCAAAGAATATTAATCCAATATTTATCTGTAGCAGAGTGGAACATTAAACATGTTAGAAATAGATCATTGTAAACAATAAACAGCAGCAGGTGGGTGGAGCCAGGACCATAGGACATGCAGCTCCGGAGCCAGAGGTACCTGCAGTAAGGTACAGAGAAAGAGAGACCAGAGAGAAACAAACACAGGACTACGGGACAGAGAGGACACAGAGTTAATGACATGTAATAAAGGCTAATAAATTTATATCAGAGCTGTGTTATGTTACTGATAATGCAAACCAAACTTTTCCTGCTTAACTGGGAAAAAGGTGTTGGAATATTGATTGTAGTTATCAGTGAGTTGGCAGTGCTTTAGTAGAAGCTCAGATCAACAACTTCATTTGCTGTGCAGTAAAGTGGAAAACACTTTTTCACTGTTCCAGCACAGTTTGAGTGTTAGTGACCATTCATATCATGACTTGATGTGACTACAACCAACACAATGGAAAATTTTATCTGCTGTTCTTACTGTTTTATTTATTTGTTTCTCTCTCTTTGACTGTGAAGCAGTTTGTGACTAGACTATATATTCAAATATACACACTGCATATGAAGTTCAATAAGGAAAAGATTTACAGTGACACTGAGGCAATAAATGTGACAGGATCCTGTCATAGATCAAGGTGATGTAATGTTGGCTGGTTACCTGCTGAAAATGATACAGAAGAGACACAAACTGACTAATGTTCCTTTGTATGTGATGTTCAGGTGGAGGTTTCGATGAAGATGGAGGGAAAATCACTAATTCATGAAATGAATGTTTCTAACATTTGTAGACGTGATTGCTGTTGGTGTTGGTTTTCATCTCTTCATTTCTCTTGTGTTGCTCTATAATTTATACTACTGAAGTTTTCATATTGTTCCTGGAAGGCAGCTGTATCTTCAGTATTCTCATTGTTGACTTTCTGTGGACAAGCAGCATCAGATTTGAGAGATGGGATGTGGCTCCTGCTGCAGGAGGTGAGACTGATAAGTAGCAATAAAATACAGCAGCAGCTGCTCTGTAACTGTAAACCTGTAAAGACAGAAGAATGAGTTGGACTGGAGTCTAGTCAGATCACAGAGCAGTGGAGGGAGACAGCAGCAGGACCACCACTGTAGGCAAATATTTCCTCCAGAGAAAGGCCTGTTCACATGGAAACCATCTGGAGCCTTTAAAATGAACATGCACATACAGACACATGAAGAGTTGTTAGAGACAGAGGACAGATAGATGGAGACAAAGACAAAACAGATAAGAGGAAAATAAATGAGACAGACACTCATCAGCTCAATGACAATGATGCTGTTTTCCACAAACACAGTGTTGTATCATGTTGTTAGTGCAGTGTGTTGCTCAGCATGTGGATATTGTCGAGTCACAATGTTTCTGCTGGAACAGCATGAAACCTGAAGTCAGTTCAACAAACACCAAGTGTGTGTTTTGTCCACTCTGTCCAAACTGACTTCCTGATCATTTCATGGAGTTTAACGTCTGTTGGAAGAAGAAATTCAGAGAGATGATAAGTGCAGTTATAGGAGCCTGTGGTTTGGCTGCAGCTCATGTGATTGTGTTTTAACTGAAGATATTATCAGAAAATGAGTTAACATCCACATTAGTTTAACAGCAGAAGCTGTGAAAGAATTCTCTTATCAAGCTCACACTGTAAAGTGGGTTAAAACACTCACACAACATTAATCCTGATGAATTTTCTACATTTAAAAGTCACCTTTTTGGGTTTTTTGAACAGTGAGCACTAATATTTGGCTGTTATCCTTTGTAGGTGAAAGTTCCACATCAAGGAAACAAGGTGATGAGGTCACTATATCTACCTTTGACACCGTCACTATAGGATGAGGTGTCACTTTTTTATTTGTTCTTGTTTTCAGATGGAGGTTCCCTGACCTCTTCTCCCCCAAATTGAGACCTAACCCTCCTAATGAAGATGGGACTTCAGATATGATGGTGAGCTAAATAGCATTTGTTGTGAAGTAGAAATATTTTGTTTCCTTTTTTTAAGCTTATTTCTTTTTTTTTTTTCGGGCATTCTTCCGTTTCTTTCAACCTCCCCCTTTTTTTTTTCCTTTTTTTCTTTTCTAAAACTTTTTTTTTTTCCCAAAATTTTTTTTTCCTTTTCCCTTCTTTTTTTTTTCCTTTTTGGGTTTTTTTTAAGATTCCTTTTTTAAAATTTTTGTTTTTTTTCCCTTTCCCTTTTCCCCGTTAAATGCATTTTTAAACCCTTCTTTTTTTATTTTTTTCCCTTAAAAATTCCATTTTTTTTCCCCTTTTAAACCCCCCCCAATTTGGCCCCCCCCCCCTTTTGGGAAAAAAAATTTCTCTTCTTTTCTTCCAGAAAAACCCCCTTTCTTTCCCCCCTTTTTTTTCCCATCGAAAAGGGGAAAAGTTTTCCCCCGGGGGGGGGAAAAAAATTTTTTAGAAAAAGGAAACCCGGGGTTTTAAAATTTTACAAAAAAAAACAAAAGAGGGAAAAAAATTTTTTTTTTCCCCTTTTCCCCTTTTTTCCCCTTTTCCCTTGGGGGAAAAGAGGTTTTAAAAGGACCCCCCCCCCCCCAAAAAAATTCCCCCCCCAAAATTAAATTTGGGAAAAAAAATTTTTAAAATTTTTTTTTAAAAAAAACCCGGGAAAAAAAAAAGTAAAAAAAAAAAAAAGGGAAAAAAAAGAATTTTTTTCTTTTTTTTTTTCTTTTCCATTTAAAAATTAAAACCCAAACGTTTTTTTAATTCCAAAATTTTTTAAAATTTTAAAAAAAAAATTAAAAAAAACTTTTTCCCCCTTTTTAAAAAAAAATTAAATTTTTTTTAACTTTTTTTATAAAATATTTGTTTTTTTTAAGCCCCTTTTGGGTTTTTTTCAACATTTTTTCCCCAGGGCCCCAAAATTTTTTTTTTTTTTTTTAAAAGCTAAATTTTTTCCCGTTTCCCAATTTTTTCCAAACCCCCGGGGAAAACTTCGTTTCTTTTGAAAGGGGAGTTTTTACTCCCTCCTCCTAAAAAAAAAATCTGCTTTTTTCCCTGAAGGGGGGGGAACCCCCAAAAACCCCCCCAAAAAATTTTGTTTCCTTTTTTTCCCAAAAAGAAAAAAAAAAAACTCTTTGTTTCAGAAAAATTTTTTCCCCCCAAAAAAAAATTTTTTTTCCCAAAATCGTTTTTTCTAAAAAAAAATTTTTTATTTGCCCTTTCAAAATTTTCCCAGTTTTTTAAAAACCCCGGGGAAACCCCAAAATTTTTTTTTAAAAAAAAAAAAAGGGGCCCCCCCCGGGGGGGCCCCAAAAATTTTTTTTCCCAAAAATTATGTAACCCTTTTTTAAACATTGGTCCCGGGGGGGTAAAAACCTTCCAAAAAAAGGGGGGATTCTCAGGAAATGAAAAAAATACAAGTGAAAAAATTTGGGAAATTTTCTTTCTTCTTTAAAAAGGGGGTCTCGGGGAAAAAAAAGGTAAAAATGAGGGTGAAAAGGGTAAAAATTTTTTTAAAAAAATTTAAAATAAATTCCTAAAAAAATTCCAAAGAAAATGGAATATAAAAAATTTTTAATAAAAGAAAAATTTACCCAAAACTTTAAAAATAAAGTAAAAAAAAAAAATTTTTTTCTTTTTTTATTTTTTTTAAAAAACCCCTTTTTTTTTTCAAATAAAACCCCCAAAAATTCCGGGGCCCCCAACCGGGGACCCAAAAAAAACCTTTGGGGGCAAAAAAAAAAAGGGGGGGCCCTCCCCCAAAAAAAAATTTTTTGGGGGGTCCCCCCGGGCAATTTGGGGGGGTTTTCCTTCCCCCCCCTTTTTTTAAAAAAAGGGGGAAAACCCTCTTTTTTTCCCCCAAAGGGAAAGGGGCATTCAAAAAAACCCCCCCCTTTTTTTTTGGGAAAAGGGGAAAAAAAAACCTTTTAAAACCCTTACCATTCCCCAAATTTCCCCCCCCGTTTTTTTGGGTAGAAAATTTTTTTTTTGGGGGGGGAAAAAGAAGTTTTTTCTGGGGGGTTCCCATTTAAAAACCCAAATTTCCCCCTTAGGGAGTGGGAAGGGGAAAAAAAAATTTAAGGGGAAAAAAGGGGTTTTTTTAAAATAAGGGGAAAAAAAATTTTCTAAAAAAAGGTTTAAAATTTTTTAAATTTTTTGGTTTAAAAGAATTTGAAAAGGGAGTAAAAAAATAAAAAATTTTTTCTAGTAAATTTTTTAAAACCGTCCCTTTTCCCCCTTTTCACCCCCCCCCCAGTTTTCCCCCGGGTTAAAATCTTTCTGTTAAAAATTTAAAAATTTAAACAAATTCTTTTTAAATTTTTGGGGTTTAAAAGCCTTCTTTTTTTTTTGGGTTTTTTAAATTTTTTTTTTTTTAAAAAAACCCTTAAAATTTCCCATTTTTTTTTTAAAATCCCCTTGGACGGGGGGGGGGGGAAAATTTCTTAACAATTTGGGAATTTTTTTCCCAACACATAACAAGGTTTTTCTGGGGGGAAAAGGGGGAATATTTTGGGGGAAAAAAATTTTAAACAAAAATCCCTTAACCATTTTTAAAATCTCTTTTTATATGTGGAGGATGAAAAAATTTGACTGTGAAAATCAAAGTGATACTCTGCCCATTTAAGATGATAAATAAATTTTTCTTCCATTTTCTGTTAAAAATTTTAAAGTGTTTTTTGTTTGTTTTTTTTAGATTTTACCAAAGGGGTGGGCCCTACGGCCCTTTTCCCAAAAAAGAAAACAAAGAAATCTTCGGGGGATATGAAAAAGGGGGTTTTTGGGAAATTTTTCCAGTTTTGATTTTGTCTTTTTCCAATTTGAGGAAAGCCATAAAAAACCCCAAAGAAAAAAAAAGAAAAATTTTATGTGAAAAGGGAATGATTTTCCCCTTTGGGATCATTTTTTTTCTTAATAGTAAATTGAAAATTTAAAACCCTCCCAAAATTTTGAAGTTTTTTTGGGGGGCTCGGGTGGTTTTTTTTTTTGGGGGAAATTTAAAAACCCTTTTTAAATTTCCCGGTTCAGTTGATTTTATTACGATAAATTGGTTCAACCTTTTGGTCCAAAAACCAAATTGGTTTATTTTTAAGGAACAAAAAAAAAATGTAAATTTCTATTGTTGTTTGAGTAAAATCAAAATTTTCATTGTGGTATTAGGATATTTAAAATTAACCTTTAAAAACTGGGGTTTTCCCAGTTTTAAAAAAACTTTATGGGGTTTGTTGTTCAACCTTCCAGAGGTGTTTTTTAAAATGGGAAAATTTCCCAAAAATGGGGAAAACCAATACTAGCGGGACTTTTTGAAATTTTTTTAAAAGGACAAGGGAATTTTGGCTTTGCCCTGGGCAAACCCCACTTTCGAAACAATCAAAACTGAAACATAAACAGAAGTGCAAACCTCTTTTTAACAAAAACCCAAGGGCACCATTTCATTTTAATTTCCCCAAAATAAATTGAAAAATTGCTTTGGGATATGGAAGGCCAAAAAGTGCAATTATTTTTTTTTTTCCCCTGGGGAAAAATAAGCCCCCAAATTCTTCAACCCCCAAAAATGAAAATAAATTAAACAGTATGGGCAGAATTTTGGTTGCCCCTTGAAAATTGGGGGGTAACACAAATCAAATTTTAAAAAAATTTTTTTTTCATGATTGCTTTTTAAATTTTTAAAAAAAGATTTTTTTGGGGGAAAAATTTTAAAAAATTTTAAACAATTTTTAAAAAACAAAATTTTAAAAAAAATTTACGGGGGTTTTTTAATTAAAGGCACTTGGTCCTTGGGGGGATTTGTAGCGGGGGGAAAAAAATTTTTTTAACAGTTTTAAAAAATTTTTTAAAAACACTTAAAAAACCTTTGAAAAAAATTTAGATTTTCAAAGGAAAAAACACAATTTTTAAACTTAAAGGGGAAAATTTAGGTGAAAAGACAATGAAAAAAAATTAAAACCTTTTAAATAAACCCCAGAACATGGTTTTTGCTTAAATTTGGAAAAAAGATAAGTAAAATCTTTTGTTTAAGGGTTCCCCAAAAATTTTTTTAAAGTCATTATTGTTTTGCCCCTCCTTAATTTTGGGGGGTGCATTTTTTAAACCTTAAAGGAAATTACCAGCTCAAGCTTTTTTAAAAGGATCTAAAAAGTTTTTGGAATAAATTATAAATTAAAAAAAAAAAAAAATTTTTAATATTCCAAATTAAAACTCTTTTAAGCTGATTGGGGTAAATTTTTTTTTAAAAAAAATTTAAAAACTAAAAACACTTTTAAAAAATTTTTTTTAATTACTTGTTAATGGGTGAATTGTTCCCGGAAAAAAAAAACTTTATTTTTTTGCCTTTAAATAGTTTTAAATGTAAGAAAAAAACCAACAAATTTATGAGTTTTTGTGTTTGCCTGATTTTAAAAAAAAGGATTTTTTTGCCATTCATTGAATTTCTTAAAAAAAGTTTATTTTTTAAAAAAGACAAAAACCCTTTTGAAAAAATTTTTTGGATAAATAAAAATTTTTTAAATTTTTAAATTTAATTTTTAGGTAAAAAAAACCCTTTTTTAAAACTTTTTTTTGTTTTTCTTAATTGGGGATGAATTTTTTGAAAAGGGAAAAATTTTGGCGTTTTATTTTTTGAGTAAAAGGAAAAAACCCCCTCTTCTCTTTTAGAGTTTTATTGAAGGTTAAAACCCACCCCCAAATTACTGATTGGCGGGTTTTGGCGTAAAAATTCTGCCACCGAAGAAAAAAAAAAAAGTAAAGTATTAATGTTATTTTTAAAAAATTTTACAATTTAAGTTGGGTTTTTCAAAAATGAAAAAAAAAAGAAAAGAAAAATAGCATGTTTTTTTTGGTTGTGAATACAGGCAAAAAAAAGAATGTTTCAGTTCAGTCATTTCAAAAAGGGATTTTATTTTCTTTTAAAAAGAAAAAAAAATTTTTTTTTCCCAATTTTTTTTACAAGAAGAAAATTTGGTTTCATTTACCTTCATAAAAACAGGGGGGGAATTTCTTTTTCCTTTCTCTAAATTCCCCGGGTTTTGTCTTATATTTGTTTTTTGACATCTGAGATTGATAAAGGGGACATTTTTAAACTCCATCTCTTCGCCCAAAAAACCCTTCCCCCAAGGTCCAAAAACCCCCCGGGGCAGAAAAATTTCCCCCTTTAAATAAAAAAAATTCCAAAAAAAGGGGGGGGGGGTTTTTTTCTCCCCTAAATCAAATTTTGTTAAAAAATTTCATAAAAATTAGTTAAATTTTTTTTTTTTTTATTTTTTTTTTGGGAAAAATTTTTTTGTTTTTGCCTAAGGGGGTTTATTCCCCCAAAGGGAAAATTCAGTCCCCCCCCCCCAATGTTTTCCCTATATTTCAAATTTTTGAAATTTTTTTTCAAGAAATTTCAGGCCGGGAAAGGGTCCGGGGGGGGAAACCGGGTGGCCAAAAAATTAGCTGCGGGTCTGCTTTATCCCACACGTCTTCCTGGTTTACCACACTAAAAAAATGGCCCGTCCAGATCTTTTTTTATTTTTGTTTTGCTGGTTTGTATTAATTTAAAAACCCTTTTTCTTCCCCCACCCCCCCCGGGAAGGTAAAAGGGTGTATTTATTTTCCCCCCAAAATTTTTTTTTTCTTTAACAAAATTTTTAGGTTTTTCCCCCTTCGAAAAAAAAATTTTTTTTTTTTAAAATTAAAAAAACCTTTTTTTTTTTAAAAATTTTTTTCTTTTTTCTTAAAAAAAGGAGGGGTTTGACGGTTTCCCGAAAGCCCCTTTTAAAACCCAAGTGTCCCCCGCCCTCCCCTCCCCTTTGGGAAAAAATTTGGGATTAAAACCCCGGGAAAGGAACCCCGGAACCAGTTAGGCCAAACTGTTTCTGCAAAAAAATTACCCCAACCCTCATGGGCGTTTGTAAAACTACCCCCAAAACTGTCCTGAACTTTTTTTGGTTTTGCCTTTCGCCTTTTATTAGTTTGGGGATATGTTTTTTTTTTCCCCTCTAAACCTTGCAAGAGGAAAAGGGGTTCACCCTTCCCACCAAAATCTAAGTTTCTCAAAATCCCCATTTTCCTTTCTTTTTTTTTTTTTGGAAACTTGTTAAATCTTTAAAAATTAAAACCCAAAAAATTTTATTTTTTCCCCCGGGAATTTAATAAAAACTTAAATAAAAATAAATATATTTTTCCCCTTTTTTGACCTTTTCCTGGCAAAAAATTTTTAACCCAATTTAAAAAAAAAAAATAAAAAATAAAAATTAAAAAACCATTTTTAATGGCTTAATTTAAAAAAATTTTTTTTTTAAAAAATAATTTTAAAGATATGAATTCGGATTTAATTTGTTTCCCCCTTAACCCCCCAATGCAAAGGGAAAAAATTTTCCCTTTGTTTTTTGAAATTTTGGTTTTTTTATTTATTTTACCCTTTTTTTGGTTTTTTATTTTTGCCCCTTTTTTTTTCCCTTTTTTTTCCCCTTCTCTCCCTCTTCTTTTTTTGATTCCGGAAACGCCCCTAAACTCCTACAAAGGTGCAAAAATTCTTATTGAATTTTAAATTTTGCCCATTGACAGGGTTTAAATATAAACTTTATAAAATTAAGACTTGATAAAAATAATATGAAAACCCGGGCCCTAACCCCTTTAACCTTATTACCCATTTTAAAATTTTTTTCCCTCCCCTTTAATTTTTTTAAATTTTTTTAAATTTTTTTTATTTTGAGTGGTTTCATTTTATAATTTTGGGGGAAAGGGGGAAAATTTCCTTTCCTTAAGAATTTCGTTTTGATCTAAAAAGGTTTTACCTAAGGTAAATTTTTTTTCCTTGGTCCTACCCCCCCCAAAGGACCCAAATAAAAACCGGCCCAAAAGGAAAAAAAACCCCCTAAGTCTCTGACAACTGGGGGGGTTTTTGGGCATTTTAACGATGTTTTCCCCCCCTTTTTGGTTCCTCTTTCCTTTCCCAAAAACCATACCTGCCTCAAACCGACCGGGGGGGCCCCCTCATAATTTGGAAACCCCCTTTAAAACCCACCCCCCCCCTTTTCCAAAAAAATTTCTGGGTGTTTTCTTGATTTGGGCCCGCCTCTCCCCTGAAACCAACCCCCGGGTTGGGCAAAACCATTCGGCTTTAAACGTTGGGGGGGCCCCCCCCAAACCGGAAAAAACCCCCCGGCAGGTTCCCCCCCCACGGCCCCAGTGGAAGGAAATAGGAACCACTCCCCGGGCCCCCCAAAAAACCCCCCCCGGGGGGTTTTCCCACCCCTCCTTTTCAAAATTTCTGTCTCCCCACCCCAAAAACATGGTTGTTGGGGGGGAAACCCCACGGGGGGGGCCCCCAAAAAAACCCCTAAAAAGGGGGCCAAAATCGACCGTGGTGAACAGTTTTCATAACTAGAAACCAAAAGGGGGTCATCAGGAAAGGGGGGGCAAAAACCCCCTTCTCAGGGGACTGGAGATGGGGCCAAAAAAGCCTGGCATCCATTTCCCTGACCCCCTTTTTGTAAACCCATGGAAAAAAGGCCCCAACACGGTCCCCTCGGGTTGAAGCAAAACCATTAAAAAAATTTGTTTTAAATTTAAAAAGGGGGTTTTTTGGCTCCTGCCTTTTTCCCCAAAACACGCAGGGGAGGGTGTCCCCACTCCCCCCCAACGGGGTTTTTCCCCAAACCCACATGTTTTTTAATGTTTTGGGGGGCCCCCCAACAAATCCCCACGGGGCCCCCAGTTTTTTTAATTTTTTGGAACAAATTTTTTTAAAAACAAGGGACCCCTTTTTTGGGGGGTCAAAGATAAACGTTCAGAGCCAAATTGACCCAAAAGTCTCCCATTTTAAAACCCCGTGGCCCTACCCCACCGAAAGGCCCCAGGTTCCCCCCAAAAACAGGACTTCAATCACGGTTATTTTAATAAAAAAGGTTTTTCCTTTTTTTTTTTTTTTTTTGGCAAAGAAAGGGGGAAATTTTCTTTTTTTGAAACCCAAACCCCCGGATCCACCCCGGGGTCCCCCCTGTGTGTGCCCCTAGCCCCCAAAAACCCCGCCGGGGCTCCGGTGGCAAAAAAGGGGGCCCCCCAGTAACCGGCCCAAAGGGAAAAGGGGGGGTCGGTTTACAGGAAAGATCAACCGGGGGGAAAAAAAGGGCCCTCCCCGGGGAAGGTGCATTTTGACAAGTAAACTGGGGCATTCCTCAGGGTAACGATTGGGGGGCTTTCCCTTGGGGCAGACCCAAAATCATTCTTTTTAAAAAACAAATAAGAAATAAACCCTTTGGGAAAAATGTTAATTTTTTTTCCTTTGTTAGAAACCAGGCCAAAATTTTTTCCCGAGTCCAATTTGGGCTTTGCGCCCCTCTTCTAAAGGGGAAAAGACAAAAAGCGGGGGGGAAAAGGGGAAAAAAGAAAAAACCCTGAAACCCGAAAACCCCCCCTTTTTCAAAAAGTTGGAAAAAAACCCTCGACTTTCCTGATTTTTTTTTTTTTCCGTATCGGTTTTGGGGTTTTAGGATAGCTTATAAAAGATGGCTTTTTTGCAATTTCCCCTTCAAAACCCCAAAGGGAAAACCCCCAAAACCAAAAACCAAAACCCAAAAGGAACCCTTTTTTTGGTTTCTCCTTTTTACGCCCATTTCCCTTAGTCGGTGAAAAAAAGCCCCGGTTTTCAGGGGGAATGTGAAAAACCCAAACCCCAAACGAAGGGTAAAAAATTTTCGGGCCCTTCCCTTTTTCTCCCTTTTTTCCCCAAAAAATTTCCCCTTTATTCCTTTCCCTTTAAATAAATTTGGAAAAATTTTCTTGTGGTTTTCATTAAATTCATTCAAATTTTGTAAAGTTTATCAATTTTAAGAAAAAAAACCCCCAAAAAAAAACCAAAGCAAAAAAAACCCCCAAAAAGTTTTATGTTTTTTTCTTGCATTCAAAAAATTTTAAATCCATTTTTAACTTCTGTACTCCCCAATTTCAAGTTGTTCAAAAAGGCCCAAGGGCTTTTTTTTCTTTGTTTCCCCTTAATCCACAAAAAAACCCACACAGGGGAAGTCTTCCTTTATTGGAAAAAACTAGGCAAGGGCCCCCCTTTCCCATTCCATGTTTTTTAAAACTGTCAATTGGCATATAACCATTTTTCCCAAACCAAAAAAGGGGGAATTCCCAAAACAGGGATTTTTCCCTTGAAAATTTTTTAAAAAAATTTTTATTTCAAACAAAACAGTCATCTTTTTAAATCAAAACATCCCTTTTTGGGGTTAAATTAAAAAGCCTTTTTAAAAGGGTTAAAAAAAGTTTTTTACCCTTAAAATTTCACCCAAAAACAAAATTTTTTGAAAATTTTTTAAAAAAGAGGGGGAATCAACGAAAAAAAAAAAAAAAAATTTTCTTTTTTATTGATAAAGAAAAATTAAAAATTTTTAGGGTGCAACCAGTTCTAACTTGGGGTTTACAAAGGTTTCTGTTTAAATGAAAAAGTGCTCCAAACAAATTTTTAGCCCCGTTTTCAACATTTTTAAATCCGGCTCTTTCTACCTTTAAAATTTTAACTTTATTTTTTTTTTTTTTTAAAAAATTTTCTTTTGGGTATTTCGGGAATGGTCTAAGATAAAAAAACCCCATCATTTTTAGGGATCGCAACCCCCCCAAAATCTCTTTCAATTGTCCCCCCAACTTTTTTAGAACAATGCCTCAAAAAAAGTTTTTTTTTCATCAACAATTTCCTGCCATTGGCTTTTTTTTCCCTGACCCCTTCAACACCCCTTTTTTATTTTAAATTTCATCTTTACTTAAATGTAGAGGGGAAAATGTCGGGGTTGACCCCACTACCCGATTTTTTCCCAAAACCAGTACCCAAACGGAGGGTAATCCCCAAAAACCTTTAAACTATTTTGCAATTTGGGGATAGTTCCCAAAAATTAAAGTTGGGTTATTGGCCTTTTTTTTGGGGCAATTTCCAGTTAAAAAGAGTTTTTTATTGAAAATAAATAACCCCAAAATTAATAAAAAATTTGAAAAAACATTTAAAAATTGAAAAATTAAAATTTTGTGGGTTTTTTTTTTGAAAAAATACAAAATTTTTTTTTTTGGGCTTTTTTTTTTCTTTTTTCTTTCCCGTTTTTTTTTTATTTTTGAAAACTTTTGGTTTTTCCCTTAAAAACAATGGTCTTCTGGGCTAATTCCAACTTTTTTAAAATATTTTAAAAAATTTTGATAAAAAAAATTTTCCGGGCCCCAAAATCAATAAGAAAGTTAATGACCCACACTTTTAAGGGGAAATTATTCTTTTTTGTATTTTGGGGGTTTATTTGTATTTTTGTCTCCTCTTTTTTGGGTTTTTTCAATCAACTTTGGGGGAAAAATTTTTCCCCTTAAGCCCAAAACTCTGTGCTGGAACACATGAAAAAACAACATCTCATCCGGGACTTAAAATTTTTAATGGCACCTTTTTTTTAAAAAATTTTCTTTTTTTCCCACACTGGTTTTGGCATCTGTTTTTAATTTTTTTTTTTTCCCTTTCATTTTTTTTTTTTTTAATTTCTGCTGATTACGAATTTTATTTCCTATTGCAGTTTTTGTTAAAAATTTCCCTTTTGGGGACAAATAAATTTTCTCACCATCCAACCCATCTCTGTTTTAAAATGAAGGGGCAAATGTGGGGGTTCTTTAATTTTTTATTGTCAATTAAATTCCCAATTTTATTATTAATTTAAAGTTTAATGAAAGAGAAATTTTTTTTTTGGGTTTTAAAATTTTCTTTTTTTATTTAAAGTTTCCCTTTCTTCTCGCTTAAAATTTTTTCCCCTGGGATTTGTTTTTTCTAAAATTCATTCTCTTCTTTTCTACTGTTTTTTAAAATTTTTTTCTTCTACCTTTTTTCTTCTTTTCCCAAACTTTTTTTTTTAAGTTTTTTCTTTTTCTTTTTTTTTTTTGGTTTTTCCAGATTCTTCTAATTTTTGTTTCATTCTCAGAAATTCTTTCCTTTTCGCATTCCCCCTTTCTTTCTACGCATTCCGTTTATTCTCCCATTGTTCCGTTCTACAAAATTTTTCTTTATTCTTTTCACAGTTTTTTTTTCCCTTTTTTCCCCAATTAGCTCTTCCCTCATTCTATGTTCTGTTTCATTTCCTTCCAATTTTTTTTACAGTTTCCTTTCTCTTTTTTTCCATTCTATTTACGCATTCTTTTGCTTTTTTCTACAGATTTTTGTTTTTTTTTCATTTTCCCTTTTTTCCCTTTCTTTTTTTTTTTCCCACTTCGATCTGTTTCCCCAAACTTCCTTTGTTGTTCAGCTTCCCTTCCCGTTCATTAAATTTTTCCCGCTTTCACGGGATTCCCTCGCCAAATTTTTTTCTTTTTTCAAGCATTTTTCCCTTTTTTCTAAAATTTTCCTTTCTTTTTTAAAATTCCCTTTCCGTTCTGTTCCAGCTTTCCCGTTTTTCTCTAAATTTTCCGTTTTTTTTCCCAAAACCCCTTTTTCTCAGCATTCCTTCTCCTTTCTACAGATTCGCTGCTATTCCAAGTTTTTTTCCTTTTCTTTTTTTTCTTTGCCCCCAATTCCTTCTGCTTCTGTTCTAATGTCCTTTTTCTGTTCTAAACCCTTTATTTTTGTTCTACAGATTCTTCCTTTTTAAACCTTTCTTCTGTTCTTCCCAATTTTCTTCTTTTCGGATTCCTTTTTCATTTACGCTTTTGTTCTTTCTCATTCCTTTGCCTTTTTCAGACCCGTTCTTTTTCTGCTTTTTCCTCTTTGTTTCCTTTTCCTTCTTCTTTTTTTTCCTTTTTTTCCGTTCTTTTCCTCAGTTTCCCTTTGTTCTTTTTTTCCCCTTGCGTTCTGTTCACAGCTTTCCCTTCTGGTTTTTCTACACATTCCGTTTCTTCCTTTCCATTCCGTTTTTTTTTTTCCAATTCTTCTTTTTCTTTTACAGCATTCCGTTTTTTTTCTACAGTTTTCCCTTTTTCCCCCATTCTCCTTTTCCCGTTTCTTCTTTCTACAGCATTCGTTCTTTCTTTCAACATTCCGTTCCGTTTTTTAACAAAATTTTCCCTTTTTTCCGCAAAACCCTTTTCCCCTTTCTCCTTTTGAATTTTTTTTTTTTTTCTTTCCCTTCCCTTTTTTCCCTTTCCAATTTCCCCCTTTTTTTTTCCTTTTTCCTTTTCTTTTTAAAGCCCCCCTTTCCGTTCCCTTCTTTTTTTCCCTTCCTTCTCCCGATTCCTTTTTGAAAACCGGGGAAAGTTTTTTTTAAACATTTTCTTATTTTTTTAACCTTTATTAGAAAATAACAAAATTGGGGGGTATCATTCTAATTCTTATTTTTTCCTCTTCTTTAAATTTTTTCAAAATTTCCCCTTAAGAAAAAAAAATTTTCTGAAGAAAAAAAAATCTTTTTTTTTTAAAAAAAAAAATTTTTTTTTTCCCAAAAGAATTGAAAAAATAAAACTTTAAAAAAAAAAAGGAAAAATTCCCCCTTTTGGTGGAAAGAAGAGAGAAAAATTTTTGGGGGAAAAAAAGAGAAAGAGAAATTTAGAGAAAAAAAAGAAAAAAAAAAAAAAGGGGAAAAAAAGTTTTTTTTTTTTCTTCCCCTTTCTTTGGAGAAAGGGGAAAACTTGAGGGGGGCCCAATTAAAATTAAAGTTTAGAAATTAAAAAAAACCTTTAAATGCTTTCTAAAAAAACCCAGAATAAAAATGAATAAAAAAAAAAAATTAAGTTTTTTTTAAAAAAAAAAAAAAGAATAATATAAAAATAAAATTAAATAAATACAATCACAAACCACACAAAATGAAAAAATAAAAAATTAATTTAAATTTCAAAAAAAAAAAGAAAAAATCAAATAAAAAAAGTTTTTTCCAGAAAATCTCAAAATGAACAAAATTCCCCCCTTTTAAAAATTTAACAGAACAACCATTTGGGTCTTGTCCCAAAACCCAAAGGGTTTTAAAACCTCTTTTTGCGAGGAAAAAAGGGCCATGTTTTCCCCCCAAATGAAAAAAAAAACTCTTCCTAGCTAAGGGGGGGGTTTTCTTTCTCCCTTCCTGCCAAAGAAGAGAAAAAACCTTCTTCTTTTGAAGGAGGGAGGAAAAAAAAAAACACCAAAAAAAGAATCTTTTTTTCTTTTTAGAAACAAAAAAAAAAAAACCTCTTTTTTAAACAAAATCTTTTCTCCCCGGGGAAAAGGAAAAAATCAAAGGGGTCCTCTGTTTAAAAATTTCGGGTTTCCCCCCAAAAAAAAAGTTATCAGTGGTCCACGGGGGAACCCCTGAACCCCCAACAAAGGCGTTTAGTAGAACCGGGAACCCCCACAAATTTACCCCCAGAAAGGGCCCAGTAAAGGGCCCCCAAAACTTCTCCCCCGGGGGGTCAGGGGTTTCCCAAATGGGGGGAGGGGGCGCAGGTTGTAAAAAAAAGGCAAAATTTTGAGTTTGTTGTTATTTATTTTACCCTTTTTTTCCGTCACAATCTTTTTCTGAAAAAACCATGTATGGGGGGGAAAAAAAAACCCCAAAAAATAAAAATACCCGAAAAATATACTAAGTAAAAGTAAGTCTGCAAAATTTATTTAAGTAAAATTTAAATGCACAAATTTACTTTGTAAGTAAAAGTATCATTTTTTTTTCCTTAAAAATTTTTTTATTTTTTTTTTTAATTTTTTTGCCTTTTTTTTTTTTTTTCAAAAACCCCAAAAAACTTTTAAAACACGGGGGGCCCCCCTAACCCCGGGGGGGGGTCAGTGTTTCTAGGGGCCCCGAGGAGAACGGGGGCCGGTTTTTCCCACCACCCCATTTTTTTTGGGCGGGGGGCCCCCCCCTCCTATGAAAAAAGGCATTTCAACCCCCCCTATAAAGTGTGAATCTTTTAGCCTCTCTTTTTTTTAAATTTTTTGAAAAATGGTTTGTTCTGCTGGGCTAATACCAAGGGGTTGGGGTTCTTTTTTGGGCTTAGTTTCTTTTTCGGCCGTTACCAGCTTCCAAACAGCCCGTTTAAAAAAGGCCCCCAATTGGGGAAGGCCCCCTTTAATGCAATGTTTTTTTTCATGCAATTTGGGTTTTTTTCATAAAAATTTAAAAATTTTGGTTAAAATTAAAGAAAGTATATAGAAAGAAAAGGCAAAATGAAATGGGAAAATAAAAGGGGGATTATTTACAAAAATAAAAATATTTTTAAAAAAAAAAAAAAAAAGGAAAATTTTTTAAATTTTCCCCCCCTTTGGGGTTTTTGGGGCCCCCCCGGGGTTTTGGTAAAAAAAAACTTATTCAATTTCTCTTTTTTCAGCTCTCAAGACTTTCCTTCCCTAAACCCTTTTGGTCGGGTTTTTTTCCCCCTCTTTTTTTTGGGACTTTCAGATATCAGTTATTTCACTGTTTACGTCATTTTTGACATCACAGCGTTTTGTTACTACAATGCAAAGCAAACTTTTTTTGTTTTCAAAATAGGAAAGGTTGTGAAAATGAAATTTTTTCTCAGTGAGTTAGCATCCTTTATTAGTGGTTCAGATGAACAAAACAGTTTCGTGGAAAGTGGAAAAACACTGGAGCCACACAGCTTTAGTGATAGTCTTTCGGGATGGCAATTTAAACCCCCACAATGGAAAACACTATTTTTTAGAATGAATATATTGATTTTAGATGTCACATTTCAGCCTCACCTTCCCTTTTTTTTGGAAAGCTTTGACTTTGGTTTTTTTGGGCCACGCCTCCTTGTCCGGCATCAAGTTCACTTCCCAAAAAAAATGTTCCCTTTTTAAACCAAAAAAAAGTTTTCTTTATGGTGATATATAATTGATAACGAATTTTTCCCTCATTAACTTTTTGGAAACTTTTTTTTAAACAAAAGAGGGGGCCCTTGGAAATTTTGGGCTAAGGTGGAAAGTCAGTTTTATAAAAACCCAGGGGCATTTACTTTCAGCAAATCCCCTTCCCCTTTTACGTCCCGTGGTTGGGACATGATCCTTCTTTGTAGAAGAAGGCATTTGGACCCCCAAAGTCCATAGCTCATCGTCACTATTAAAAAGGTGTTCTTCATATTGGGCAAGAGGTAAAATCTGGGGAAATCAGGTCAAATAGGCCTTGGGGGGCCTTTGAGGCCAAGATAGCAGATGACTGCATGAAGGCCCTTTGTCCTTTTTTTCAGACAGTGCTGACGAATTTTTATTACCCATACAGAAATACCACAAAGTTATTAACATCTCACACCATTTAAAACCCATCACCCCTTTCATGGGAGAACCATGTTGTTTTGGCTACAAAGGAAAATGTCAAAATTTACAGTTAGTTTTTTGTTGGCCTGATTTTTTTTATCTTGTCACATTCCCGCACCAAAAAACCCAAAAAACCCCCTGTCAAACATCAGAAATCCCAGGTAACAACAGGGGTGTTTTGGTAAAAATTTAAATGCTGAAAATTTAGATGGAAAAATCATCTGGGCCCCAAAATTTGGTCAAAGTAAAACTGCAAATTTTCCAGAGGGGGGTGTGTGTGTGTGTGTGTTGTCTCTTAATTTTAAAATGCAGTGTATGGTTGGACTGAGTCTCAGTGAATGAATTCCCCGAATGTTATTAAACTGAAAAACCCCCTTTGGGGTCCCCCTGTGAACAAAACACACTCACGTGTTTTATGTTTTCATTTATTGATTATTGATCAGTTAATCAGCTGAGCTCAATGGAATAAAATTTTCCATTTCCGTGATGTCTTCAACACAAACATTGGCTTCCATTAATGTATGGAACTGGACTTTCGGGGAAAATACCAATCACTGCCCCCCAGTGGCACTGTCCCTCAACTCTAAACACACCACCGCATTTTCCTTGTTCCTGTCATAACGCTGCAAGATTTGAATCAGCAAGTCTTTTGAAAAAATGGGTTAAAAAAATTTCAATAGTCAAAGTAAAGGGGAAAAAAAGCATGGCAGTTTTTTTGCATCATTTGAGACAGTATTTAGATTTTAAAAAAAGGGGTATCGGAAAAGTTTTTTAAAAAAATATCCATAGACAGCTAGATCTACTAAAAACCAAGTTGGGGGATAGGGACAAAAAAAAAACACCAGATCTCAGGGTCTGCAAAACAAGGGGGCAAAAAAAAGTTTGACTTTTTCAATGGAGGGGGTGGAGGGACATGCCCAGACCCCCGACTTTGGGAACCCGGGTTACCCTGGTCCAGGGGCCAAAATTTTGAAAAAATAGGATCATCCCAAAAAAAAAAAATAAAAAGGGAAAAAAGGGGGGATGGGCAGACTTTCCCTTGGTCTGTAAACACAAATATTTCCTGTAAAAATGATGGAAGGGGTGGGGACTTACCGGGTTTACCCGGCGGGCCCCGCCAGGAGGACCCCCCCTTTTCCCGGGGTACGATTCACCGTATCCGACCCTTAACCCAAAATTTAAAACAGAGACTTTTTAAATGCATAATTTATTTTTGTCGAAGGCAGTGGTAACCCCGAAGGGTTGGGCTACCCAAAGAACCCGTAAAATTTTAAACATAAACATAAATTTTATTGAAAAAACCCATAAATCTGTTGTTGAAAAAAATCACACTAAAAACTTCTTACAAATTTAAAAAGGGTGCAAAGGGAACGGACAAGTTGAATTTAGTTGCATGTTGTGTTTAAGTGTGAGTCAAGCCTGAAGCCCCATGGTGCAGAGAATGTGATAAAACTGTAATAAAATTTCTTATTTCTATTGAGTTTGGGGTTGCTTTTTAGTGTTTGGGGGGTTGATTTGGTTTCCAATGCAAAGAGAGAGATTCTTTTAAAAGTTAGAGCAGTACAAAGAGGGGCGGGGCTTGATCAGGGTGTTGGGATGGCCCCAAAGGGGGAAAGGAAAAAGAAGAGGTTTTTTTAAAAGAGTAAACAGGAAGGTTTTTTGGGGAAAAAAAAAGAGAGAAAGTAGGGGGGGAAAAATTTTGGGGGAAACAAATGTTTTGGTGTCATATTGCAAAACCCCTCGGGCATTGTCCCCGTTTGGGGGGGAACCCTCCAAAACGCCCATGTCTGCATTTGGTATGGGCTGAGTGGAAAAATCTGGGCTGGGGGTAAACCCCATCAAAATCTAAGACAGCAGCTTCTCCATCTGCTGTAGTTGGGGGGAGTTGCTATTAAAATGCATTTTAAAGTAAATATCAAAAAAAATAGGTAATTTTAACCCAAAGTTGTGGAGAGATGAGAGGGCTTTTTGGGCAGAATTTAGAACAGCATGAGGAAACCCCGAGGGCAAATCTCCATCCTCAATTCTGATGAACCACAGCCTTCTCTGCAGCTACAGCAGCAGACAAAAAGGAAACGGGAAAGCACGCTTTGGAAAAAAAAGCCAGCCCAGTCACCCCATGCCCAGTTAAACAGAGGGCTTTTCCTCCTTTTGGTCAACAAAAAGTAAAAGGAAGGCAGGGTTTGGGAGTCCCAGTGGGAGCAGCCTGCAAAAACCCTTTGTCATGAAGGCCTGCGTTTTCCCGTCCCAAATCGGTCATGTGCACAAGGGTTTTACCTGAATCATGGGAAAAGGTGCCCCCCTCTGAATAATTGGGATCCACTGTCTGCAATATGATGTTCCTAAAACTCATCATTTGCTTTTGGGGGTTGGTTTTGGACAGATTAACTGTTAATACGTTTGGGGAGAGAGATTTTCCCTCTGCTGTGATCCGCCCAAAAAAGTAACCAAAATTAACAAACTGCAGTTTTTTCGCTTAGCTTTATGCCATTGTTTCAGGTGTTTTAGCAATGCTTTTTATCTGTTTTTCATGCTTCCCGTGATACTAAAACATCAAATCATCAACATACGAACAAAAAAGCCTGAGGCAAATGGGCTCTGTAAAAACCCGTCCTGTGGGAATACTCAGGACTTTTTTAATATCCCCGGGGGCAGTCCCAAATTGGCCACCATCGGGAAAAAGCAAACCAGAATTGACTGTCTGGGGAAAAAGGAACGGAAAAAAGCATTTGGGATCAATGACAAAAAAAGAGTGGCATTAGGTGGAATTGTTTTGGTTTTAAACTTGGGTGCCCGGGGGTTTTTGCAGGTGCTTGAAATCTTGCACAAATGCCACTCAGTGGTTTGATCCGTCTTGATTTTTTTTAACAAAATTGGTGTTTGGGGAGTCATCGCGGGGTTATAACCCAGCCTTAAAAATGAATCAAAAACAGGCCCGATACCTTTGCTTCTGGGTTTTAATGGATATTGTCTCGCGGGGGTGTAATTTTGATTTTTTGGGAACCCCAAAAGGGGTTCCCTCAAAAGCCCCCCGTATTTTTGGCACCTAAAAAGGGGGGGCCTGATGTTGCCCTGTCCTGATGGTTGTAAAAAACATGCAAGGGGGGTGTGTATTAAAAATCAAGCAAATGTTCTGTGGACGGGGTAATGGAAGTTTTGTTTCTATACTCAGCCCCTTTTTTTGACAGTGTTCTGGGGGTCCCCATTCAGGGCCTGAAATCAGGGGTCTTTTTCTGGAATGGTCCCCTTTCCGCCATGTCCAGTGGGCAGGTTTTTTCCAACAACACGTGTGAAGCACCCTCAAACAGTTCATCTTGTAATGAAGGACAGAGACAGCAGCACCTTTTTTTCCAATAAATACATTCATTCAATTTTTCCCTTAGGTGGCCCGTTCCCAAAATTTCTCAAACCTTTCTTCTGGCCCTTTTCAAACATGTGTGTGCAGTGGTGAATCAGCTGACATGTCCTGTATTTTTAAAGCTGGCTTTATTAAAACAGTGTGTGTGTGTGTGTGTTACCTCCTGTATAGTGAGTCCGTGTTGCTGGGGGCAGATTTTCCCCCCCTCCCGCCCGCCCCCCACTCACTTTGCAGCAGTTGTAGTTTGCACAGGACTTCTTCTGTGGGCAGTCTTGCCCCGTGTCCTTTCTGATGACCTCAAAACAGATGTTTTGGGGCATTTCCCTTCCCTCCACCATATTCAGTTCCGCCCGACCTCTTGTGGCCGGCCGTGCCCTTTTTCCCCAGCCATGGTTGACACCCCTTCATGGGTTAAAGGGTGCCGTGTAAATCCTTTCGACTTTTTTTTTTTCTCCTCCGGAAACATTTAACGCTTTGTCCCTTATTGCCAGATGTGTTCTACCCAGCTGTGGGGTTTTTTCTCTCGCTGTACACAGTCCCCGGTCTGTAAACATCAGGTTTTTGAAAGGTTGAATTGGGGAAGGGTGGGCCGGGGGGTGATGATTTTTGCTAGGCGGAGGATCCCTTTTTGTTCCCGACCCCGGCTCTGTGGCAGTGGAGGGGGGGAGCAGGGGCAGGGGCAATACCTTGGCGGTTTTACTCAGAAAGGGAAAAGAAGGACAAAGTGTATTTGTTTTTTATTTTTCCTGTAAAGGGGAAAGTTTTTACTTTTGTTTTTTTCAATTTTTTCCTTTTTTCCCTCTTTCTCCACATGCTTTTGCCTTAGTCTGCTTTTAAAACCCTTTATGCTTCTCGTTTTTGTCTGGACAAAGCTGCATGCTGCTCTCCTTTTTTTTCTTTTTTTCCCCCAAAAATGTCTTCAGTTGGTCTAATTGTCTCAGGCTGCTGCTTAAACCCCAAATCCCCACTGTTTAAATTGATTCATCTTTGGATTTTTTTCAATCATCAATTTTATTATTGGGGGGGGGATTTTGGGGGGTTCCCCCATTTGACTCCTTACTTGACTTTACCCAACCTTTATCTCTGGTTTTTTTCCTTGTATTCCAAAAATAAACTGGTCCCTTTTTTTAAGCAGATAACAGAAATCCTCAAATCTACAATAATAAAAACCCCTCTGTCTGCAAGTACTTTAGATATAACGGTTTTCCCCTTTAATTCTATCTCTGTAACCTCCCCAAAACAACATCAAAACACTTTCACCATTGGTTCTTTTCCCTTTTAAAACCCGGTTGGGGATGCTGGGGTCCGTCGGAAGCTTTCACCCCGGGAGGGAAACTTTGCGCTTTCTGTCTTTTCACAGTCCCGTCCGTCAATCCCATCCCGTTTTTTTGTGGGAAAAAACCCTTTTTCCCATGAAAGTAAAAAATTTTAGAAATTTTGCTTTTTAGGTTTTTTTACAAAAAAAAAATCTTCAAGTAAACCTTTCTAGAAAGGGCAGGCTCCCAGAGCCATGCACAGAGGTCTGACCCCCCCATGTTCCCCCGGGGTTTTTGCTCTTTTTATTTCCCGGATTGCAGGGGGTGGCGGGAAGAAAAAAGTGGAAATCAAGTGATAAAAAAATTTAGCAACTGAGATAAAAATGTAAGTTTCTAGAGACACCGACAAACAAAAATAAAGAATAGACGTCTTTTCCAAGACATAAACGGTGCCCCAAAGCAAATGAAACATACTGCACATTGGTACTTGATCAAGTTTATTCTTACACAGAATTGAAAATTTTAGTTTTGAGAATATACAAGGGAAAAGAGAATATTCAAGATAAATTGGCATTATTCACCCAACCTACCCAAAAATGGCTTCCAACAGAGCAAACAAGGTCAAATGTACACATTGAGAAAATATGAAACACTGTCTCTCACCACAGAAGGGCATCCTCCACTGCAAAAATCAGGACAGAAAAAAGAGTTCCTGCCAAGTCATGCAGGCTCACTGGGAAATTGATTTAGGGTTTATTTAAAGGCCCGGACTTTATTTGGCATTTTATTCAAGTAAATAAAGTCAGTTTAAACAACCCCAACCAAAACCCGGGTGAAGTTTTTTTTTGTTCAGACCAACAAACCCTAATTGCTACAGTTATCAGACCCGTTTCCAATTTTTTTTATTTCAGGCTTCAGAGAAACCAGAATCTTGTAAAAAACTGCAGGCAAGATTTATCCCCCCGGGGGGCTATCTTTTTTTTCCCCCCCACCCCCACAGTGTATTTCTCTCAAACAACCCGGGTTTTTGTGTGTTGTGTGTGTGTGTGTGTGTGTGTGTGTGTGTGTGTGTGTGTGTGTGGATTAGCCCTGATGATAGGAAATAATACTATGGAAATTCCCCGGGGTTTCTGAGGCCAGAAAATTTAGCAAAGCATGGAAGTTACCAGCCATCAAAAATAATAAAACAGTTAACCGGTGGACAACTGTTATAAAGAATATTGGGGGCATGAATGAAAGGGAAGATCATTTATAAGTGGACGAACAACTCAGGATCCCAAGTAATTTTCCATTTCATTCTGTCACTCCTTTTCCTTTAATATTTTATTGATTTAAAATGATGTGGATATGAGCCTTAAATTGTCTGAGGCTGGAGATAATTTTTTCCCAACCCAAAACTTATTTTAAAAGAAATGATTTTTTGAAAGAATAAAATGTCACTTAAACAAATGAAAGGAGGGAAAGGAAGGGCTTTTCCTTCAGGCAGACAAAAATTTAGGTCGACTCTTTTTCCTTTATTTTTTTCTGTGCTTCTTTCTTATTTGTCCTTCAGCAAACCGTGGAAGTAAAGTGTCTTTGGTCTGGGTCCCCATGGACAGAGACAATTTTAGCACCAGAGCAAAAAATGGTTCCATCTGATGGTTTAAAAGAACTGTTTTTTTAAACCCGGTGAAACCACAAGAACAAAGGGTTTTTATCCAAACACAGCTGATATTTTGGTTTTGTGCAGAAAAAAAAAAGAAAGTTAGAACTGAGATGATGTGGAGGTTTGTGCACTTGCCCTTCACATTTTTACTTAACCTCAAAAAACTTTTTTGAGTCCTACAAAAAACTCCTTCTATTAACCAAAGATTTTCCAATGGCCCCCAAAAAAAGGTTTTAAATAATTCGGATTGGGAAAATTCCCCCTTTTAAGAATACCCATGACTAAAACTTTTTTAACCCAAAGGGAAATATTGTTTTGGGGGAAATAACCCCCGACAAGAGACAAGGGGGTGGGTTAAAACCCGCTAAAACTTTCCCAAAAAAATATGCCCCGAAAGGGGTTTGGGGAAAAGAAACTAAAATCAAAATTCCCCATTCTAACAAAAAGTGTTTTTCCCGGAGGCTCAAAGCCCTCGAATGTAACCAAAACCCCGTCTTCGGGGAATAACAACATCTCAGTGTCATCTCCCTGGCACGGGCCCCCTGTGCTTTCGGGCCCCCCTTTTTCCCCCCCGATGACCATGACGTCGCCCAGATACAACACCAACCCCTTTGTTGTTTGCAGATGTACAACGGGAGTGGGGCCCATCCAGGGGGAAGCGGAGTTGGGCCCGGGGCGGGGGGGCACCCGGGGGCTGGGAAATCAACAACCTGATCCTCAATGTGAAAAGAAAAAGGAGATTAATGTTACTTCAGGGAAAACTGGGCGTCATACACCCTCCTCATCAATGACACTATGGTGGAGGTCATCAGTAAACCCCCTAACACCGGGGTCCTCTACAACTAACCTGGTCCCCCAACACCATCCCTGGTGAAAAAAAGGGACAGCAGCGCCTGCACTTCCTCGCCCGGATGAGAGAGCCTCCCCCCTCCCATCCGGGTACCCCTACAAAGGGACCACTGAGAGTCCGGTTCGGGGGCCCGCAAGGCCTCTGACTGGGGAAATCTCTGCAGAATGTGCAGCGGAAAGAATCATTGGGTCCCCCCCCCTCCATGGACCTGGGGCGGGGGTTTGCCAGAGCCCAACATCTCCTCTGACCCCACCCACCCCCCATGGCTGGGTTTTTGTGACCTCTGGTAGGAGGTTCTGCACATCCCAACAGGGCGTCCCGGTTCAGAACAGTTTCATCCCCTGGCTGTAAGACTATTGAACACTCACAAAGTTAAAATGTATCTACCTGCAAAACCCTCCCCCACCCCCAATGAACCCACACTATATAACATGCTTTTCCCTGACAGTGCAATTAACAATCACTATTCCCCTTTCGTCTTTACTCTTTTGTCACTTTAACTCTTGTATTAAATCTTTCATTTTATATTCTAATTTTAATATATTTTTTCTGTATTTTTTTTGTACACCTTACTTTGGAAAGGTATTGATATTTGTTTTTAAAAAACACTGGCCCCTGTTCTGCTGAATGACAATTTAAAAATCAAGTCAAGGGCTAAGAACAGCCATACACAAAGCTTTTCTGGGGGTAAGTGTTTTTCCCCTTTACTACGAAACTGATTTTTTATCTGAACCACTAAAGTATCAAACTCTTAGAAACAATTTTATTTTCTTTAAACCCCCAGTTTGCCAAAAAATTTGTTTTTCATTGTAGTAACATGGGGATGTGGCGAAAAAGATCAGGGGACAGGTGGCTGATATCTGAAAAACCAAACTGGAACAGAGGGTGAAAGAAACCCCAGATCCGGGTTAGGGGAAAATAAAGTCTTGAGAGCTGAAAAAAGAGAATTAGAATAGCCCTCTAGTCTAAAATAGACACACAGGAGTGGGGACTGAGCCACTAAAGGGGGGAGAATGTCATAGGTTGGGTAGGGCCTCCAAGCAGGACCAAAATAATTGCGCCCTCAACTCCTGTGAGGCTTGTGATTACCAGCTTATTCAATGGGCCCCAAAAATGCTACCCGGGGACCCTTAACAACCTTAAGCTTTGAAAACCCAAAATCCCCAATTCAGTTTCCCTGGAATTTGTCCCCTGCCTCCCTGATTCCCTTTTCTTTTTTTCCATAATAAAGGAAAAACCCCAAAACCTTAAAAATCTCACCCCATTTTCCAAATTAAAATTTGATCTAATTTTTCTGTCCATACTGGCGCGGAATCCCTTCTTTAAACTATTTCTGTGGAAATGATAGGCCACAAAAAACCCAAAACCCTTTTTTGTGCAAACAGTAATTCCAAAATTTATCAATTGTTAAAAAAAAATCAAGTGGGTATTTTAAATGTTTGTCTTTTATGCCTCTTTTTCCACCCCCCACCACAGCTTTTCAAAATTGGTGGAAACACAAAGAAATTCTGGGCTAAAAACCTGGGGAAAATAAACGTCTATCAACTTTGAATATGTTTTTTTTTCAACTCTGGGAAATCCTTTTCCCGGACAAGGCTTTTTTTATCTCCATCACCCTTGAATTTCTTTAGAAAGGGTCTTTTTGCAGACAGTACAGACTTTAGAAATCCTTTTCCTTTTAAAACAAACTACAGGCATCACACCAAAAAAAAAGTTAAAAATTGGTAACCATGAGAATATCTCACGATCAACATTAAAAAACAAAATTTTTCCATGAATGATAAGCTCCTCAAACCATCTTATGGGTATGATTACTTTGTCCAATTTCCACAATATTTAAAAACATTTTAAACATTAACTTCTAAAATAAACACTGATGAATCTAAATGCACTCGAAAACCTTGGGGGTGATCGGACTTTTTGGTTTCCTCTTTTCCTTTTGGTTTTTCCCCCTTCCCTTTTCAATAATTGCAGAAATATCGGTCTTTTTCTTCCAAATCTTTGGGAAATTGCCGTTTTTTTTGCCCGTTTGACCTGAACTTGTTTCTTGTGTCCACCTGCACCTGGCATCAGACTGTAAATGTTATCACAAAAAGGATCAGGCACACACACACACACACCACACACACACACATATATTAATGTCTTTGAGGACACTTTACATAAGCATTCCCAGCTCTTTCCCAAACCCCCCCAAAAAAAACCCGTTCTAACCCGAACCAAGTCTTTAACCCCCCAAAAAAACAACATGAACTTTTGGAAAATCGCAGAGCTCTTTGGATGGTTTAAAGGTAGAATCAAGATAATGGGAAAGACCTGATCTTCATCTGTTTCCATAAAACACATGGAGGAAATTCCCCAAAAACAAACTTTAAACCCGGGATTACAGGGAACAAAAAAAACCCGGAAAATTTCCCCCGAAAAATAAGTAATTTTTTCACCATCAGCTTCCTCTTGATTCAGGTGAAGGGGTAACTTTTCAGGGGAGCAACACACAGCAGGACTCTGTTTAAGGTCTAACACCAAATTAAAGGGGATCTAAAAAAAAATGAGTAAAATGATTGAAGGAGGGGCTTACTATGGACTGACAGGGACGAAAGACACTTTCCCTCATTTCTACCAGAAAGTAACAAAATTATGAGAACCTTTTTACCTCACTCTGACAAAAAAACGCCCCTTCAGCCCCTGCCACTTGAAAGGGAAAACCTGCGGGCTGTATTTAAAAGGCAACATACAATTTTTATTAACAACTGAAAACTATCACTAATAAAACATTAAATTAACAGATAATTAAAAACCCAAAAGAACATTTTCTTTTACAGGCTTTTATAAGATTTGAAGGAGAACAATGATTGAGACCTTAATGAGATTGTTTTATCGGGGTATTATCAAGTCTATAAAAGGGGTGAAACGTTTTTTTTTTTTGCTAAAAGTTTTTTACAATCCCGTTTTCATTTAAAAACACAGACTCATCACTCTGCCTCCAAAAGGGTCTTCTAGTCCAAACCTTCCAGTCAAAGAGAGAAAAAAATAAATAAAACAATAAGAAAACCAGATAAAATACAAGGGGGGCAGATATAGAACACAATTGAAATAAAAATCCCTTTTCCCAAAAAAAACCCGTCTGAACAGATGGTTTTTATCTGCTTTGTGAAAGAGTCCACAAACCCACACCTCAGACTTTCTGGAGATTTTCAAGTTTAGACCAAACAAAAACCTCTTCCTGGGTCTTAAAACTTCTGAGGGACATTTAAAAAGCCACCCGAGATCAGCTCCCTGGGTGGGGCCAGAAGGGCCAGTGCTGTGGGCCCGGACATGTAAATCACTTCACTGAACTTGTGATGGGTTTTGGAATTTTAATTTTGAATCAACATTATACAGGACAGTGATACCTGGATGTTTTCATCAAAATAAAAAACTCCCTTCAACTAATACTGTTGTCGTTTTAGGGGGTCTGAAACCCCCCACCAACATGACCAAAACTGAATTGATATTTCATGTTAGAGATAAAAAAGGATTTTCCATTGTGTTGGTTTTAGTCACATCAAGTCATGATATGAATGGGCACTAACCTCAAACTGTGCTGGAACAGTGAAAAAGTGTTTTACTGCAACAAATTAAGTTGTTGATCAGGGGTTGGGGGAGGGGGTGAGATTGATAAAAATTGGGGGGGGAGCAGGCGGGTGGTTCTCACCACAACCCCAAATAAAAAATACAAAGCCAGACAACGCCACCTTGGGGAAATTTCAAGGAAATAGTTTTATCAACTGTAAATCCCCAAGGGACCCAGGTTTTTTTTTACAACGGGGGGCGTTTCCAGGCAAAATCAATATACTTTTTTTAAAAAAAACTTATATGTCTAAAAATTATAAAAAACCTTAAAACAGAGTATTAAAAAACTAAAAAAACCCCACACAAGATTTAAAAAACCAAAACACCATTACACAGAGGGGGGAGGGGAAAAAGGGGACCCTATCAGGGGGGAGGCACCAGGGGGCGCTAGGGAGGGTGAGGATCCCAAAAATATCAAAATTATCCCCCAACCCACGTGAAGCCCACACACCCCCGAGTGAAAGGAACAGGACCAGGAGACATGAAAAGGAAAAAGGGGGAAAACCCCCACCCGGACCACGACCACCACCACCTTCAGCCTCAGCCCCTGAAAAGGGGGCAAGGAAATAAAAATTAGTGAGTCACTCCCCAAAACAGGAAAACAAATCAATTAAAAAAAAAAAAGAAAAAAAATACATCAATCCAAAAATTTAAACAAAGCACTAAGAAAACAAAATAAACAGAAATAAAATTTTTGTCACAAGCAAAAGAAACAGTCAAAAAAAAAAAAAAAAAAAAAAATCCCCGAATGTCAGAGCTAATCGAATCATAGAACGTCAAAAAAAAAGCAAGAAAAAAAAAAAAACCAGCACAGGTAGTTAAACACAATATTTAATAAACCAAAAAACCTAACCCAACAAAAAAAAGCTTAAAAAAAAAAAAATAATCAAACCAAAAAACCCCCCCAAACCCCTTTAAATAAAAGCAACAAAAAATGTGGGCATTAAATAGAAAAACCCTGCATTCATTCAATTTTTAAAAATCAGGCCCAAGGCGGAAACTGCCCATTTAATACTCGCGTAGGTAAGGGGGTTGCTTGTCCCCCTGCCCCGACAGCAGCAACACCAGGGCCTTTATACCGCAGAACCGCACGGAGAACCCGGGGAAAACACCCCCGGAAGGAGAACGGGGAAAGCGGATTTTTCTCCCTGCAGGCAAAGAGTGGCAAAAAACTCGATCAGGCCCGGTGATCACCTGAGGAGAGAAGCTGAGGGGCCCCCACAACAGGGGGGCTGAAACGGTAATTTCGCCCAAATGAACCCCGAGCCGCGCACGTCGGTGGAGGATCGGCAGTTCGGGGCCCGCGCCAGCGACGACAAGGTGGAGGGGGGCGACCGGGAAGTGGGCCTGGCCAGGAGCAAGAGACAAACTGGCCCAGCCCTTTTTTAAAAGTGCCCCCAGGGGAAGGTAAAGGGGCCAGGCAAACACCCAACTCTGATAACTACAATCAAAATTCCCCCAACTTTTCCCCGCTAACAGGAACAGGGGTTTTCGTATCAGTAACTAAAAAGTTTGATATGGCTTAACGTCAAAAAAGTACAAAGGCTGATATCCCAAAAAAAACAAGAGCCCGGGGTGAGCTAAACCCAAAATGTAGAGACTGAGGAGGCCAAAGTCCCGAGGCTGAAACAAAAGACGTTTTTTGAACAGGCCCCCTAATCTTCAGAGCCCAAATTTATACTGAAGACACAGCTGGGGAGGAGAATGTTGAGTTGGCAATGGCCGGGGTTTCCCGGGGCACAGCAAAATGCAGATCCCTACTACCCTGGAAAATTGTGTTCCCAGAAAGCTTTCTTGGTTCCAAAATCTCCCAAAAGAAGAAAGGGAGGCAGAGCCCCCAATATGGCTCCTCTACTGTGGAACCATCTACTGTTTTCTTGGAGGCAGGCCCCTCTCCATGTTTGGGAAAAAGGGTTACTTTCCTTTGATGAACCTTATAGTCAGAGCGAGAAGGCTTTCCCGAAGAGCCACTAGTTATGCTTATAGGTCACACTGCTGGAAGACTTCACATGATGCTGATTTCCCTCCTCCCTCCCCCTCCATCTGAAATTCATATCCATTAATGTATTTTCTAACTTCCTTTCTCCCATGGTGTTGTGCTTTCCCCCGTCTCTCTTCTACCTCCAGGCTGCAGAGTCTGGTCTTTGGTCAGGCAAAAACCCTTTCCCATGCAAAGCACTGGGGGTTATCTTTAACCCTGTAAAGACGGGACCCTGTTTAACTATATAAATCAGACTGCTGAAGCCTCATTTTGCTTTTTTGAACTTTGGACGTCCATTTTAAAACATGGGCATTTCTCCATATTTGAACCGAACAACCAAAAGATTTAATTTACATAAAAAACTTTTTTTTTGAAATTTTTAAATTTAAAAAAAAAAAATTTTTAAAAAAGGGCCCCTTTTCCTTTAAACAAAACCATTGTTTGCCAAAAAAAAAAACCTGTTGACTTTTAAAATTTTCCGTACTCAAAAATAAATTGAAATGTACTAAAAAATCAAAATTTTTCAAACACCCCTAATGAAACACTACCAACTAAAAACACTAAAACCTTAATCTACTTTTCCTTTTTCCCTTGTTTTAAACAATTCCCCCTTCAGCAATTTTGCAAAAACGGTCTTCCCCCTAAATCCCGGGGAATCCTTCCCCGTCCAATTTTCTTTTTGTTTATTTTAAACTTGTCTTGGTGTGTGCCACCCCAGCCGTGAATGATTGTTTGTCTCAAAAGGATCGGAAAACCCACACACCATTTTGCAATATAGAGGGGACCTCCGAAACCTAAACTAACCAAAACTAAATCTAATGATTTCAACTTTCAAAAACCAATGTCAACAATAATACCAACCTTACTGGGTTTAACAGCACCAAGGACAGCCCCCGCAAGCCAAAATTTTTTTTCAAAAAAAATTTTAAAAAAAAAGGGAGGCAAAAATTTTTAGGGTTTTTTGGATTTTTTTTTAAATCGCAAAGTTTTAAACCGGGGGTTTTGGAATTTTCGCCCCGGGGTGTTTTTTTCCCAAAAAAAGATTTTTTGGTTTTCAAACTTTTAAATAAAATTTGTGAAAGGTTTTTTTAAATTCTTTTCCCCCTTTTAAGTTTTTAAAAAAAATTTTTTTTTTCCCCGGGTTTTTTTTAAAAAAAAAAAAATTTTTTGGGGTTAACACCTTTTTATTAGGGCCCGGGGCATACCTTTTAAATAAAAAAGGAAAACTTTGAGTTTTGGAAAAATTTGATTTTAAAGGCATCAAAACCCTTTTTGGGGTTTTTAAATTTAAAGTTTTTTTTCCCCCCTTTTCCCTTTTTTGGGAAAGTTTTGCCCCTTTTTTTTTTTTGGGCCAAAATAAATTTTTAAAAATTTTTTTTAAACATGAAAGGGTTTTTTCCCCAAAAAAAAAAAATTTTTAAAAAAAAATTTAACCTTTAATTTAAAATTTTTAAAACAAAAATTTTTTTTAAATTTTCTTTTAAAAAAGTTTTTTTAATTTTTTTTTAAATCCTTCCCTTTAAAAAAATTTAAAAAATTCCCAAAAAGGGATTTTTAAAATCGTCACCTAAAAAATGGTGTTTTTAAAAATTTGGCCAAAAGGGGGGTTTGGGGCCAAACGGTCAAACAGGCCGGGGCTTTGAGGCCAAAGATAGCCAGTGATGATGAACCCTTTTTCCTTTTAGGGCAAATTTCAACTTCAAAAATTTTATTTTAAATTTAAAATTTTACAAACCCTTTTTAAAAAAAATTTCCCTTACATAGGCCCCTTTTTTTTTTCCCCGAAAAAACAAAATTTCCCAAAAAAAACCCTCCTGGGGTTTTTTTTTTAAAATTTTAAACCCCTGAAAACCTTCTAAAAATCAAAACAGGAATAAAAAATTGTGGTTTTTTTTTGTTTTTAAAAAATTCAGTTTTAAAAAAACATTCGAAAAAATTTGGAAAATTTTTAAAAGAAAGGGTCCAAAAATTTTTGGGGTGGGAAAAAATTTTTTTTTGAATTTAAAAAATTTTTCTTTTTTCAAAAAACCCGGGGTTTAAAAAGTTTAACTTTCCCCTGTCCCAGGCACAAATCATTGGATTTCCCAAAAAAATTTGAAAAGGCCCTTGGGCCCAAAATTTAATTAAGTAAATTTAACGTGATTTAAAAAAAAATTTTCAAATTAAATAAAAAAATTTTGGGGAAAATTTTTAAAACAAATTTTACTTTTAAAAGTTGGGATTTTTTAATTCAAAACCCCAAAAACCCCCGCCAAAAATTAATTGCTAAAGAAAAAAAAACCCTTTTGAATTTTAAAAAATTTAAATTCAAAAATTTGGAAAAGGGAAATTTTGGGCAAAAGGATCCCAAAAAACAAAAAAAAGGGGCAATTTGGGAATTTTTGAAAAAAGTTTTTTTTTTAATTTTTTCCCCGCAGGAAAAGGGTTTGTAAAACTGAAACTTGGCCCATTTTCCCCAAAAAAAAAAAAGGGGAAAAAAAATAAAAGGCCTGTGAACTCCAGGGGCAGAGTTAAAACCAAAATTCAGCTCGGGCTGCGTTCTGTAGTTGTGTACAGTTCAGCTGCTGCTGTCCTTGGTGCTGAATTCACCAACCCAGCTGAATGGTCTTGAGCAGTATCCAAAGCAGCTCTGCAGTGTTTCCATCTGTGTTCATGTTGCTGTTTGAGGGTTAAGACTTGGTTTCAGGGTTAGAGTAAGGGCTAGGGAATGCATTATGTCAGCAAGTGTGTGTGTGTGTGTGTGTGTTTGTCCTTTGATGCCTTTGATGTATCACCATTCTGATGTCACAGGCTGCAGTAAGTGGACACACAGCCAGAGACAAGTTCAGAAGTTCAGACAAGCCAGGGACACATATGTCCACATTCACCTCTCACCCATCAATAGATGATGCTAATGTTTGTGTAGCTTTTATAGCTGGAGTGACAGAAGACACTGCTGTGGAGAAAGAGTTTGAAGAAAGTATTTGCTCAGGGTTTTGGTTTCATGGACACTGTGAATTTGAATTCATTTCTCAGTTTGGTGCTCATGCTGATTCCCTGAAGGTTTGGCTGCCATTTGTTCTGCAGGCCTGGTACAGTTTGTATTCATACATTCAAAACATTTTGATTTGTTGTCTTATTATGGCAAAAGAGAAGTTTCATTATTGAAATCAGATTTGTTGCCATAATTTATTGCTGTTCTGCCAACAGACTGGATAAACTCATTAAAAAAGCAGGGTCTGTGGTTGGCTTTAAACTTGCCAACCTGGAGGAGGTGGCGAGGGACAGAATGCTGTCAAAGCTGAGGACAATCATGGATAGTCCTCCCACCCACTCCATGAAACTGTGAACAATCTGGGAAGCAGCTTCAGCAACAGACTTCTGCTACCACGGTGCTCTAAGGAACGGTACAGGAAGTCATTCCTGCCGTCCGCCATCAGACACTATAACACATCTGTGTCTGTGCTCACAAACCTGGACTAATGCATCATCTAGGGTGCGCTATAAATATCAGTTACATTAACTGTATATATGTTATATATATATTGTATATGTATATATATGTACGTGTGTATATATGTGTGTATATATATATATATATATTCATATATGTGCAATTGTCTGCTGCTATGTGTGTGTGTGTGTCTGTATGTGTATATAAGACCCCCCTCCTGTATATATTGTATTTCTTTTACAAATTTTATTTTTCCTTTGTAGAGTGTATTTATTGTCTCCTTGTGACTGCTGCTACAAACGAATTTCCCCACGGGGATTAATAAAGTATCTCTATCTATCTATCTATCTATCTATCTAAAGCTGCTGTATATTATATATTATTTTCTTGAAGTGTGTGTGAGGTGAAGCTGATTCATCCATGTTGAGTCTGAGTCTATGTCTGACCACATGTTATAAAACTGACTCTCTCTCTCTCTCTGCCTGTGTCCCTCAGTGACTCAGTCTTCAGTACTCAGTTGAGGAGAATCCACTCTCCAGTGAAAACACACTGTTGTGTTACTGTTTTGAAATGTAATGTAATGTAATGCAATGTTCCTCTATTGATCAGTTGATGAGTGATTTCTTTGGCATGATTGAGTTCAGCCTCAGAAAGGTTTAAGAAATTCAGATTAAAGTCTTCAGTGTGTTTCAGGTGTGGGTGACTGATACACAGCTGTAATAACCTGCAGACACAGTAGACAAAGCTTCTGTATGGCTCTAATACTTTGTGATGAAATGCCTCCATCAGTCTAATGGCTCTGTCTGTGTCTGATGGCTGTGAAGTCTGAGTCTCTCAGGTTTTTGTGCTGTTGAAAATCAGCATCATTTTCCAGCATGTTGAGGCTGAGTTAGAAACAGCTGCATGGCTGTAGACTACAAGCTGATTAGATATTGTATGGACCAGTTTTCCTCTAAAGACTTAAACATTTATACCACACTAATTTGCACTGGAGACTGTTTCTATCACAGATGGATGTGAGCTGCTGTCAAGGTCATCATGTCTGTTGTGTGATTGATGTGGAAATTTGAAACTGCAGCGAAAGGTTTTCAGAGTCTGATGCAAAAAACTCATTCAAATGTTTCAGTGCAGGAGATGAAGACGTCGTGTTGCTGTTGAAATAGTAAAACATTCAATTTCTTTTCTGTTTTCTTTCAGGTAAGTGCTGCCAATGACCTTCAGAAGAAAAAAGAACAAGGGAAACAGATTCAGCCAAAGATCCTCGACTATCTTCAGCAGCATTTAGTGGGTTTGTTATTCTTTGTTTCTACAGTGATGAGAGAAGTGTATCCAGAGGGCTGCTGCTCAGATGATAATGGTAGGACACAGACTTTCTTTACAGATACATTTCCTCTGTTGTTCCACACAAACATGGAGGAGAATCCTAACAGGAAGAACCAGCAGCTCTGCTTGGGTCTCAGTGTCAGCAAATCCTTGTGGGAGATTCAAGTTCTATAAATAAAATATTGATGTGATTTTGAGTAATTAGATTCATTGCTTTCAACAGTTCCCTGACAACTGAACCCAGCAGTGTTGACCTTGTGTTGTAGCTGACAGATGAGGCTCTGTGTTAGCAGACTGGTAGGACTGGTAGTAGGTACTGGATGCTCATATTTTACTGACAAACCTTCAGGCTAAAACACTGGAGCAGCTTTGACTTTGGAGAGAGATACATGTGTCAGAGCCAGAGGAAATGTTTCAAAGAGGAGCTGTTCTGTTAGAGTGTGTGTGTGTGTGTGTGTGCGTGTGTTTGTCCTTTGATGCCTTTGATGTATCCACATTCTACAGCCTGATGTCACAGGCTGCAGTAAGTGGACACACAGCCAGAGACAAGTTCAGAAGTCAAACAGGAGCAGAAACAGTTGGACTGGACAGGACTTGCTCATGATTTAGGAAGAAAGAACCACTCAGATATTTCTGCACAATGATTGACAATGAAGGGAGGAGCTACTGCTGTTACAAGGACGAGAGGAAACTACAGGAAAGTCCAGATCACCTCCAAGGTTTTCAGTAAGTCAAACCTTTTTTAGTTGATGTCAGTGTTTCAGTTCAGTGGGATGTTTGTTAAATTGGCATGATGTCTAATCACACAAGAACTTCAGCCCAAAGGTTTCAGTACATGTTCATGAGGCTTCAGCAGTCTGACTTATATAGTTGAAACGGCGTCCTCCAAGTCTTTTTTATGATTTATGTTGAAGATCAACCACCAGTGCTTTGCATGTGGAACAGTAGTTTGCCTGCAGCCACAGATCCAGACTCTGCAGTTAGTAACATACATTAATAGGATATGAATGTGTACAGATGGAGAGGGAGAGGAGGAGAGAGGAAATCAGTGCATCATGGGAAGTCTTCCAGCAGTGTAGACCTATAGCAGCATAACTAGTGGCTCATTCAGGAAAGCCTTACTCAGCTCTGACTATAAGGTTCATCAAAGGGAAAGTTTGAAGCCTCCTCTTAAACATGGAGAGGCGTCTGCCTCCAAGACCCAAACTAGTAGATGGTTCCACAGTAGAGGAGCCTGATATCTGAGGGCTCTGCCTCCCATTCTCTCTATTGGAGACTTTAGGAACCACAAGTAAACCTGCATTCTGGGAACACAATGTTCCAGGGTAGTAGGGGATGGCTGCACTGCTGCTGTGACCCGGCTTGGTAACACAGCCGGCCATTGCCAACTCTTAACATTCTCCTCTCCTGAGCTGTGTCTTCAGTAGCTAAACTTGTGTATCTGTGCTGAAGATTAGAGAGAAAGCTCTGTTCTAAAATGTCTCTCTGTTTTCAGCTCTCAGGACTTTTGCAGCTTCTACCTCAGTCTCTACAGTTTGGAGTTTAGTCTCACTCCTGTGCTCTTGTTTGTACTTTGGATATCAGCCTTATTTCACTGTTTACTGATCAGTTACAGCCATATCAGAGCTGTGTTATGTTACTGATAATGCAAACCAAACTTTTCCTGCTTAACTATGAAAAAGTTCATTCAAAGGTGACTGCAATATCACATTCAGTGTGCAACTCACACTGTTGGTGGTTGGCGTCTTCAGACTCCCTGAAAGCTGATATACATATGACATAGTATTAGTTGAAGAAGGTAGTATTTTTAATTTTTGACTGCAACCCCACACCACGAGCTGATCTTTTAGGTCAGGACTTTCTAAATGTACCTCGGACATGTTTTAAGACTCAGGAAGATTGTGCTTTCCAGTTTGCAGCCTCTAAACTTTGGAATAATCTCCCAGTAAGTCTGAGGTGTGTGGACTCTGTGGACTCTTTCACAAAGCAGATACAAATCCATCTGTTCAGACAGGTTTTAGGTAACGTAGTATTTTATGTTTACACTTGTGTTCTATATCTGCTCCTCTCTTGTATTTGATCTGCTGTTCTTATTGTTTTATTTATTTGTTTCTCTCTCTTTGACTGTGAAGCAGTTTGTGACTAGATTAAAGCATTTGTGGAGGCAGAGTGATGAGAGTGATTGTGGCCAAAAACTTCTTACCTAAAAATACAAAACGCTGTTTCATCTTTGATAGACTTGATAATGAGCTCACGATGAAACTAATCTCGCTTAAGGTCTCAATCATTGTTCTCCTTCAAATCTTATACCAACAGCCTGTAAAAGAAACAGTGTTCTCCTGTTGGCTTTTTAATTAGGTGTTGACTTTAATGTTTTATTAGTGATATGATTGTCAGTTGTTAATGTGAATCATAGTATGTTGCCTCTTAAATACAGTCACAGCAGTGTTTGTCCTTCAGAGCTGTGCAGAGGCTGAACTGGGCTGTGTCTCTTTTGTCAGAGTGAGTGTTTGTCTGCTGACTGCTGGTAGAAATGGGTGTAAGGTGTCTTTCTGTCTGTCTGTCTCCTGTCAGTCCATAATAAGTCCTCCTTCAAGGACTCCAGGACTGGTTTCAGAGGGTTCTTCATCTCTCTCTGCTCTCTGTGCTTTGCACCACCTACATTCAACTTTGAGAAGAGTTTTTGTCCATCAGATCTTTGTTTTTTTCATCAATACAGTAATGTGCTCTTTCCTCACACTCTGGTTTTCCTGTGACTTTGCAGTAGACATTATTTTCTGTGTTCACCTCTTTATTGAAAGTGAGGAGTGATATTCACTATCTCTCCATTGCCACAGACAGTTTTAGTTGTTGTTTCTGCAACAGATCAGCTGCTGCACAGAGAATCATTTTGACTCATGTTTCTTTTAGATCTCGTTCAACTTCTCTTGTGCTGTTAGACCTTAAATCCACAGAGTCCTGCTGTATGTTGGTCTCTTCTCTGCATCACACTGAGATAACAGTTACACCTGTCACCTGAGTCAAGTAGGAAGCTGATGGTGAAAGTTAAAGCTGACACTATATCATCATGTTCTGGGAGTAGAAGCTGTAAAATAACCAGGCTGGATGGAAGGAGGAAGCATTTTTTCCCTCCAACATTATTTCATCATTATTTTCAGTTACTGGTATTTTCTCAGTCTGGGTCCAGAAACAAAACTTTCTTTGTTTACTACAATGACTTTAAGGTGATTCTTCATCTGTTTGTAAGTTTGTGTTTTCATTGTATTTCTTTTATTTCTCTCTCTTCTGTTGTGGGGCTCCTGTCTCCTGATCTCCTTCATCCTGGATCTTCTTCTTCACATCCTAAAACAATGACTTATTTTTATGCTGGTGTGAGAGTTTACATGCAAGTGTGTTTGTTACCTGTGAATCACATTGTGGTTAAGTTTGTGTTTGGGAGATTTCCTCCATGTGTTTATGGAAACAGATGAAGGTATCAGGTCATTCCATTATCTGATGATCTCTACCTGTTAAACCATCCAAAGCAGCTCTGCAGTGTTTCCATCTGTGTTCATGTTGCTGTTTGAGGGTTAAGACTTGGTTTCAGGGTTAGAATTGGGTTTTGGTTAGGGTTAGGGTAAGAGCTAGGGAATGCATTATGTCAGCAAGTGTCCTCACAAAGAGATAAGTACCAGTATGTGTGTGTGTGTGTGTGTGTGTGTGTTTGTCCTTTGATGCCTTTGATGTATCAACATTCTACAGTCTGATGTCACAGGCTGCAGTAAGTGGACACACAGCCAGAGACAAGTTCAGAAGTCAAACAGGAGCAGAAACAGTTGGACTGGACAGGACTTGCTCATGATTTAGGAAGAAAGAAGCACTCAGATATTTCTGCACAATTATTGACAAGGAAGGGAGGAGCTACTGCTGTTACAAGGACAAGAGGAAACTACAGGAAAGTCCAGATCAGCTCCAAGGTTTTCAGTAAGTCAGTACATGTTAGTAGTTCATGTCAGTGTCTAGTTTAAGTTAATGTTTTGAAATGTTTTGTCCAAATGATATGTTCATTATTCATGGACAATATTGCTGATCATGACAGTGAGATATTCTCATGGTTGCTCAGCTTCTTAACTTTGTTTTGGTGTGATGCTCTGTAGTTTGTGTTAAAGGAAAGGATTTCTAGGAAGTCTGTACTGTCTGCAACAAGATCCTTTCTAAAGAAATTCTAATGGAAATGATGGAGCATAAAATCCACAGTCCCTGTCCTGTGGAAAAGTTGACTTCCAGAGTTGAAAAGAAGCAAACATGAGGCTTCAACAGTCTGAGTAGATCAAGTTTCTATCTTCCAGGTATTTTTAGTCCAAAATTCTCCTCTTTGTGTTTCTACACCTAATGTTTCCTTGCAAAGCTGTGGTGGAGAGATGGAAACACAGAGAGGAAATTCTGCACTAAAAGACAAACATTTGAAGATTCCCACTTGATTTTGTTTAACAATGCTGATGAATTTTGGAATTACTATTTGCACAGAAATAGGACTGTGGATTTTGTGGCCTATCATTTGTTTAAAGAAGGGATCTCCTGGCAGCCAGTATGGACAGCAGGAAGAATTAGATCAAACACCAGTGCTTTGAATATGGAAATGGGAATGTGAGTATATCTTTAAGTGATTTGGGTTTTTTTAGGCATTTATTATGGACAGTAGAGAGATGACAGGAAATCAGGTGGAGGCAGAGGCATCAATGTTTCCAGTGGAAACTGAATTAGGGATGTTGTGGTGGATGTTCAAAAGCTTAAGGTTGTTACAGAGGTGCCCTGAAAGTAGCATATTATGGGGTTTTGCGTTCATGGAGATATATATACATTGACAATTGGACGTTATTACCAATCATTGTAACTTATTTGGAACCTTTTCTGTACATACACAGGGTCATTGGTAAATGTTTGGTCTGGGCCTGCTGCTTTCCGTGGGTGTGTTTTCTGCAGAGCAGCCCGCACCTCCACTGCTGTCACAGAGAACAGTGTGTCCTGTGTCCCCTCTGTGGCCACAGCTCCTCTCGGTTGGTCAGTGTTGGCAGCGTCAAAGCGATCATAAAACTCGTTGAGCTCATCAGGGATTGTGGTGTAGTTGGAGACAAGTTTTTCTCTCTGTAGTCTGTGATGAGCTGGAGTCCCTGCCACATGCACCGTGGGTCTGAGGTGTTGTGGTAATTTTATTTCTTCATGATGACTCTTGAAAGTTTTTGAAGAGAGAGGAGAAAAATTCTTCTGTCATTTTTGCCTTTTTTTTCTTACAAAACTTGTTTTAAAGATTTTCATGATTCAAAGAAAAACACATTTTCTTGTTGGTCGGAGAAAATGACAAACTGTTCCATCATTTATCCAGAAGTTTCTATAGTAATGTGATCATTATTCTGTGACTGTGACAGGAGGAGTTCAGTGAATTGATGTGACTCGTCTGTGCTCTTTCACTGCTCATTTTAATGAAGTATATATTCCCTCTCTGTATTATGATATTGGATTGTAACTCAGCTTTACCACAACACTGTCATTGTACACCTGTATGTTTTGTTCACCGTGTTGATCCATCTGTCTTCCTGTATTCATTCTCTCACTCCCTCGCTCACTACAACCACATACACTAAATACACTAAACTGTAGCAAATCCATTATGTGTGAAACATAATGTGGCTGGATGATGTTCAGAGGAAACAGATTTTCTGAATGAATGAGGTAATGAAGTTTATTAACAGCAGTGGAGGTGGGAGACTGGGGTTTGTATCCAGTGTCCACTCTGTGGTTAGGTTTGGTATTTACAGCTATTTAACAATACACACAAGCTAACTTGCATACGGCCTAATACAAATGTCACACACACACATTTCATCAGAGAGACCAGCTCTCAGAAGTAAGTCCAGCAGTGGAGACAGTCCAACAGGCTCCACATGTTTCTGCACTACTCTACTACTGTGCTGAGAGGAGACTGTACTGAAGCTGTCAGCTGTACCATCAGCCTCTGAGGCTGCTCTGCTCTCTGTGTCACACACTGCTACTGTACATGAAGACTGCTGTCAGCTCGGCTCAGCTCCACTCATCACTAACTTCATTTAGAGCAAACAGAGCTCTGCTGTAACAGGAAGCAGCAGAAAGTCAGAGGAGCGCAGACCTCTCTGTCATGTCAGCTGTTTTCAGGAAGGACGTCACTTCACAGACCTTCACAACTCGAGTCAGCATCAGACGGACACACGCACAATAAACATCCACGGTAGCTGGAATTTCCCTCTCAGCTCCGGTGTTTCCTCGTGGAAAACGCCAGGACATGAAATGAAAAGAGTGAAACGATCCTTTGCCTTGAAATCCAAAGAGGAAAGCGACGGCGGGGATCCACACGGTGTGTATCCAGAAGTAAAGCATGGTGTCCTTTAATCAGCTGCAAAAGCTCCGTGTCCAGCGGTTCATTTCCAGAAGAGAAAGCGCTGCAGATGAAGCCGAGCGGAGGAAGAAATCCCAGTGTGAACGCTGCTGATGAACACAAGAGCTGGAGACTCTGTCTCTGCTTCTTCTGCTGCTTTCACACGGACATTAGCGACCCCTACCGGAACTGTTATCCAGAGAGGAAGAGACTGTCTGTGTGAGTCCTCTGTCTCTGTGTGTGTGCTCAGTATGTTGCTACTAAAGCAGCGTGTCATGGTTCAGGGCTGACAGCAGGACTAATGTGGACAAGTCCAACTCATTTCATTCAGCTCCACAACCATGATTTGTCACATGGAGTGAAGTGAAGCCAGTGAAGAGGAGGGGAATGGGAGGAGGAAGCAACACAAAGTGTTTGCTGGTCTCTGATGGGATCTTAGCCAGCAGTTTGTCTCTGTGTTATTCTGTCTCTGCACCGTTAAACATTCATACTCAGGTGGACAGTCACAGTGGACACTGTCTAATGTCCAGAGGAAGAAAAAAAAAGTTCTTTTATCACATATTAAAGCTGTGTGATGTTCACTGACACTGACCATGTGTAGTTTCCACTTTTGATATATGATGGTATTATAAAAATATATCTGTCTTTTCAGTCTAAAATCCTTCTAGTGTATCTACAGGAGCTGATTAGTCCCATATATACAGTGGTGTTCCAGTATATGTCAGAGGTCAAAGTGAAGACAGTCTAGTTGGTCTCATTGGATAAAGCCAGTTATCTGTGTGCAAACAAGCGTGACAGCAGATTTATTCCACTTAGTTCTGTCAGAGCCACTGAAGCTGTTTCTTTACTTTTTATTCTTCCCTCCAGCTGCAGTGAGAACATCTACAGAAGAAACATTATTATTATTATTTACTGTCCAACACAGTAAAGTGTAAATGATGGACATTTACTCAACACAACTTTTTATTTCCACTGTCACAGGATGGAAAGAACAAAGAACTTCACTAAGAGCCTTGTTTCATAATTCATTTCCAGCCCACAGTGTTCCTGTCCTCCAGCAAACCTTTGGATGTCAGTGTGTCAAGCTGATGTTGGTGAATCTGAGGCTGTGTTGACTGAGAGAAGAAGCTGTGAGATCTTTTAGACCCTGAGGACTCACTCTGGACTGATTTGATAGATGCTCCACAAATAAAAGTGCTTCTCCACTCAACTAACTACTACTCCTCATAGGGACTGTCTGCAGGAACTGAAGCTGCTTTTGGTCAAAGAGATATTCATGTGTTCACTGTTCACTCAGGACCATTCAGCTGGGTTGGTGAATTCAGCACCAAGGACAGCAGCAGCTGTTACAGTGTGAAGTGCAGCAGCTTCAGAGTCCTTCTCACCTCACTATGGCAGCAGAGAAGCAGCTAAAGGAGATGCAGCAGCCACAGATTTGTTCCATGCTGCTTACACACTAATTGTTCTCACACTTGTATGAACTAATTACTTCACTTTTTTTTTTCTTGTAATTAATGTGACTGACTCTCAGAGACTAACAGAACATTTACCTCCAAGCAGCAGTTACTCCATCAGTATAGAGTCTCATTATTCAGTGATTCTGATTTTTGTTACGTGCCAGGCTAGATTGTTTGTGTGTTTTTCTTTCCTGGTTTTCCTCTCTCCTCCTGTTTTTTTTTCTCTCCTCCCTGTTTGCTCTCCAGGTGCCACCTAGGTGATTAGTGTCCTCCTGCGATTGGCTGCCTGCGTCCGGAACCTTAGAATAAAAGGACCAGGCTTGCAGAGTATCACTCTCTCTTTGTTTCCTCCCTGATGCCTGTGTGCTGAAACAGGGAACTTTGATTTATTATTGTAAAGAGGTATGTGGAGGGAGGTTAAGAACATTAGGTAAGTTGGGTACCCTATACATTGTTTCACACACGTAGTTTTCTTTGTTAAACACACCAGGTTAGCGGTTGGTGCCACCCCCTGTATTAGTTTTGGTTAAATCACTTTTTAGAGAAGCTAGTTAGCCTTTTGTTTGGATTTACTTTCTGAGGTAGGGGTAGTTAGGCCTGGTTTTGTTTTATTGGTTTCATTTATTTGGCGCAACCTCATTTTGCTCTTCCTCCCCCACATTTGTTGTAACCTCTATGATTTGAGAGCGAACTGGATTAAACATAATTTTGCATTTATTCACTGCTCTGACTCTCTCAGTTTTGTTGTTCTATTGTGGCCATCCTACTTCCCTCGGGGACGTAACATTTTTTTAATTACTTTATTGATCCCTCCTGGGGAAATTACTCTCTGCATTTTACCCACACCAAGTGAACGAAAACACACACAAGCATGCACATGCACTAGAGATGCTAGGGCAGGGAGCTGCCTAGTGAGTGTGTCTGAATCACACTCAGCAGCAGAGGACAGTGGAATCATCTTCCTGATCCATCCTGTCTGTCTCATCCACATCCTGTAAGACTTTCTGCTTGTCAATGCTTTCACTGTAAAAACAGCCTGTGTGACACCATGAGCCTCAGTGAGAACTGGACATAATGTCACGTTGCTGCTGTTTAATGTGATAACAAGTTGTTCTGATCTTGAAAGTGGATTAAATAATACAACAGCAAGAAGAGACAGAGGACCACCTGACAGCATTAATGGACACAAGACAACAAAGACTTTTCACCAACTCAAAAGGCTCAGCCATACGGCAAAGCCGGCCAAATATAGCTTCAACTCATTGCTGTTCCCCACCAAAGCCTAAAAATAAAGCATACTAGAACAACATCTAGCACACATTTCTTCCACAAACAAGCAGCAAATTCGGACAGGAGAGCTCACACTTCATTTTGTCATGGAAAGGCCACGCCCACTTCCCCAGTTCCACTGGGAACACGGGTAATTGTCATGACTAAACACGCCACTCTGTAGCGTACACCAGAGAGCTTCTGCAGAGCAACACTGCCATTTTGTGGACAGACTGCAAAAGTTGACATATAACTCCAAATCAACAAAGCCACCTCACTAGATGGAGATGAACCACACTAGTTTAGGGATGAGGTTTTTGTTTATTCTGAATCAAAATGGAGATAAAAGGCTTATAGCACCTGGTATTCCCAGGTGGTGTTCCATCAAGTTCTAACCAGGCTCTACCCTGTTCTCGTTTTCCAGGTAAGATTGAAATATTTAAAACAGCTACTTTTTGTGTGTGTGCCCAAACACTTTTGGGCTGAACATCTTGATCTTGTGTGCTTAAATATCACATCAAGTTAACAAACAAATCATCTGAACAAAACATTTCACTAAATGAACTAAACACTGACATGAACTACTAACATCTATTGACTTACTGAAAACCTTGGAGGTGATCTGGACTTTCCTGTAGTTTCCTCTTGTCCTTGTAACAGCAGTAGCTCCTCCCTTCCTTGTCAATAATTGTGCAGAAATATCTGAGTGCTTCTTTCTTCCTAAATCATGAGCAAGTCCTGTCCAGTCCAACTGTTTCTGCTCCTGTTTGACTTCTGAACTTGTCTCTGGCTGTGTGTCCACTTACTGCAGCCTCTGACATCAGACTGTAGAATGTTGATACATCAAAGGCATCAAAGGACAAACACACACACACTCACACACACATACTTGTACTTATATCTTTGTGAGGACACTCTCTGGCATCATGCATTCCCTCGCCCTAACCTCTCTTTCTCTTAGCATCTCAGACCTATGTCAGTACCTGTGCCTCTGTCAAAGACCTGTACACACATAAAGTCATGTATTCATGTAGTCATCTGTGAATGTGTGTTTGATGAGTGCAAAGTGAAAATGCTGCATGAACCTTGTTTTTGTAAAAGCTTCTCTTGTTTCCTTTGCTTCCTACAACTGTATATTTTTCAAGCATCATCTGTCATATTGAAGAAATAAGTTCATTCAGTAGTTATTTCTTTTTTTTATTGTCATCATGTACAGTGGACTGGTAACCTCGCTCACAGCTGCTTCTTAGTTACACAGTTTACATTTCCTGCTTTGAGAGGAATACACTGTGGAGGGTGTGTGGAGGAAAAACAAAGCAGTAGCTCCCTCAGAGAGGATCAATGAATGAGGCCAACTGATTGTTTGTATAATAACCATCTGTGGTTATACACCTGAGAGCAGAATGATAAATGAATGACATCTACTTTGCACCTATGTTGCTGGGACAAAAGATGATGAAAAAATGATGAAGAATTATACCATGATCAGAATTATTTTCTTTCTGGTGAAGAACAGATTGAATATGGAGGCTCCATTGGACATAACAGCTGTTTATCAAAGGGCTGCTGGTGTCAATATTATGTGTTGATTTTTCTAAACATTGGTTTAATAAGAATCTCTCTGCAAAGTGAAACCAATTTTGTGGGAAGGCTGAGTTACCTGACAGCAGCAAAGCTGGAGCCTTTTTCATCTGTCTCATGATTTAACAAACTGATATTGAAGGGTCACTGCCCTCCAGAATGACCTTTGACCCCATTATAAACCACTAGTGGAGTCAAAGCATCTTCAGCAAGCAGCTGAACTCCTGCCTCTGCAGAGCAGGAGAACTGGAGTTGGGATCTGGGAAAAAAAGTGTAGGATGGAAAATAAGAGATGATAGAGAGATGACTGTGCAACTGTGATTTCATCAGTTTGAAGTAAAATAGAGATATGAGAGATATGAGAAAAATAAAAAGTGTAAACAATGATAATTGTTTTGTACTGTGGAGAGAACAGCAGTCGTCTCTGCCTCTTTCCATGGTGCTGACTGAGAGGTTATGATTCTTTTTTTAAACTTTTGTTGTCTTCATCCTGTGTTGCAAATAATAATATGTGTGAACTTCATTATAGAGGCTAATGGGCTCATTATTGGCTAATTACAGCAGGTTACTGCCATCAGCCTGGAGACCACTTTATGCTCCTTCCAACAGGATTTCAGCAGATATATTAACATGAATGTTGTACACACTCCATCTATCTGTTAGTAGTTGTGTACAGTTCAGCTGCTGCTGTCCTTGGTGCTGAATTCACCAACCCAGCTGAATGGTCCTGAGTGAACAGTGAACAGTGAACACATGAATATCTCTTTGACCAAAAGCAGCTTCAGTTCCTGCAGACAGTCCCTATGAGGAGTAGTAGTTAGTTGAGTGGAGAAGCACTTTTATTTGTGGAGCATCTATCAAATCAGTCCAGAGTGAGTCCTCAGGGTCTAAAAGATCTCACAGCTTCTTCTCTCAGTCAACACAGCCTCAGATTCACCAACATTAGCTTGACACACTGACATCCAAAGGTTTGCTGGAGGACAGGAACACTGTGGGCTGGAAATGAATTATGAAACAAGGCTCTTAGTGAAGTTCTTTGTTCTTTCTATCCTGTGACAGTGGAAATAAAAAGTTGTGTTGAGTAAATGTCCATCATTTACACTTTACTGTGTTGGACAGTAAATAATAATAATAATGTTTCTTCTGTAGATGTTCTCACTGCAGCTGGAGGGAAGAATAAAAAGTAAAGAAACAGCTTCAGTGGCTCTGACAGAACTAAGTGGAATAAATCTGCTGTCACGCTTGTTTGCACACAGATAACTGGCTTTATCCAATGAGACCAACTAGACTGTCTTCACTTTGACCTCTGACATATACTGGAACACCACTGTATATATGGGACTAATCAGCTCCTGTAGATACACTAGAAGGATTTTAGACTGAAAAGACATATATATTTTTATAATACCATCATATATCAAAAGTGGAAAATATGCACTAATATTATTCACACAAAATATATTTTTTCTTAATGCACCAATTTTCCATGTGAGCTATCATCTTCACCTTTTGTCCTCAGCTCATGCTTTTAGAATTATAAAGGCAGATACTTGAGTCTGACTCATGTTGTTTATATTTTTATATTTTATTGCATATTTGTATATTTGTACATATTGTATATAGATTTGTTACCTTGTTTGCTAGAGAGACAACAACTGCTGGCAAAAAATTCCTTGTACTGTACTTGGCGAATAAAGCTGATTCTGATTCTGAAACAGAAGAAAGAAAACATTTCAAAAATGAATGCACTATTTCCTCATATGAAATAGTTTCACTGCTTAATAATTAAGATCCTTCAACAACAAGGACTTAATACAGTCCTGTAGATGAGCTGCATGGAGCAGAAAACAAGAATCAGAGCTGAGAGTCTAAAGTGGCAGAGTTAAACTTCCAAACTTACTCTGCCCTCACACTCATCAACAGTTTTCCTCCTACACTCAAAACTCCATAAATGAACACTCATCCAAATGCATCACATGCCACCTCAAACACATCAACATGTTTTAGATTCCAGTTTCAGGACTAAGGTTTTCAAGGCAGGAAGAATTCTCAGCAGCCTAAATTTACTGCACAGTGAGGAAATCACTGATTGTTCTACTGTCCCTTAACCAAAGAGAGTGAACATGAACACAGCCTAAAATGATTCACTGAGGCAATGAGGCCTCAGTAAGGCTTTCCTAACAATTGTGCTGAAAAAGATTCAGAGCTTCAAGACTTCAGTGACGATGAGATCTGGTGGACAACTGAAGCCATAGCAGCCTCTAAAGAGCACGGCTGAAGCACTGGCACTGTTTCAATCCCATGACAGCAATAAAAGTTCAGAAAAGTCTGTGTGGTCATTCAAGTGTTTTGTTCATTCATACCATATAATGATTATATCGTCATTACAATAAAATATGCAGATGCTCTCCCCAATACTCTAAAACACATTCCAGATTAACCCAAAGAATAAATGGGTTATTTGTTGCTTAAGGTTTTATTTAAAGCTTTGTGCTTTATTTAAAAACTGTACTAAAAGTCACTAACAGGATTAGAGATCCTTCCTACTTTGCAAATCATGGTGTTTGAATTCAGAAACGTTTTTTTTTGTGTGTGTGTGTGTGAAGTATTTTTATCTTTAAAGGAAAACCTTTAAAGATAATGGTTTGTCATTTGGGGACTTGTATGGTTGATTTGGAATGATTATTCACAGAAGCAAAAGTTATTTATCTTCACAAGTTTTTAATGAGAAATATAATTTTTTCTTCAGTGGGCATCCTGGTGTTAAGAGAACAACCTGGTTCTGAACACCAAGAAAACCAAGGAGATCATATTCTATGTTTGTGTATGCTTTTCGTCTTATTGTACATTATGCAAAGATGTATAATGACAATAAAAGGCTATTCTATTCTATTCTATATTCTCTTCTGGCTGACCAGCTCCCCAGCTTTGGAAAATATCCTTTCACAGGGAACAGATGTCTTTCGTACCACCCAGTACTTCAGGGGATTCTCTGCTCTTGTCAGAATTTGTTCTTTCAAATATCTATGACACAGGCAGTAAGACAATGTCATGAGGCAGCTCGGCTGCCTCTGGAGTTTTTCTGTTTTCGTTTCTCTCTCTCTCTCTCCTCGGTGTGTTTGTGTGGGTGTGTGTGTTCTTGGTGTGGGTGTGTTTTTCAGGCTTTGGATTCCGGGGCGGCTCCTCCCTTCTCCACCCTCCTGCTCAGGCTGATTGTTCTCACCTGTGTGCAATTGGGGCGCAATCAGTCTTTCCCCAAAGCTATAAGAGGCTTGGCTTTCCTGCCTGGCCAGCCAGGGAATTATCCTCGGACGCCATCACCAAATCCTTCAGGATTTTCTGGAAAAACAGCAGGCTCTCGGTCAGCAGGTATCCCAGATCGGCCACTTCATGGAGTCTCTGGCCCAGCGGATCAATCTGCTCTTTCTGACTCTCTTCCCGACCCGGCTCTGGCGGACATTCCGTCCCCACACCAGAACATTTTCACGGGGATCCGGAAAAGAGTAAGGGATTTCTCCTGCAATGTCGGCAGTTTTTATGCTGCAACCGAAGGTGTATTGTACCGACCTCAGCAGAATCGCTGTCGGTCTGCTGAGAGGAGAGCACTGGCATGGGCGGAGGCATTCCTGGAAGAGACTGGAACAACCAGGTACACCTATTCTCAGCTTTTATCCGAATTCAAATTAGTGTTTTGTCACCACAATGCTCCCTTCTTAACGCCTCAAAGAGGCTTCTCAACCTCCGTCAGGGATCTAGGCCCGAGGGATGGAACGAGGCGGCACTCCGGCGGGTTACATCTACAGCTCTAGTGATGATCTTAAGGACGAATTAGCTGCCAGAGATGAACCTGTAACATTGAATGAACTGATTTGTCTTACCATCCACCTAGATTCCCGGCGTAGAGAGAGAGACCCAAGCGCACTGCCGGTCTTCCCCTCAGTTCAGTCACATTCCAGCTCCCAGTAAGTCAGTTAACCTGGTTCAAGACTAATACTTCTCGTTCCCCTGCTCAGCCTCCTTCGACCCTCTCCCAGGAACCCATGCAATTGGGTCGGGACTCGACTAACCCCAAGAGTGCCTCGACGGCTAAAGGCAAGTGACAATCTCCTCCTGTCCCATTCACCCAAACTCGGCTGCTCACCAGTGCATTTAAGGAGTCTGGTGGGCAATAACTCCTCAACATCACAAAATCTCCCTAGATTACAAATCCGGGCTTCTTTGCAGCTCAGTCAGACTCTTCCACTCAGCGCACTGATTGACTCTGGAGTAGAGCAGAACTATTTGGACGCAGAGCTGGTACGTCAGGCATGAATTAAGACACATCCCCTCTCTGGATCCATCCCAGTTTGTGCACTAAACGGCAAGTACCTGGACAAAATAACCCACCAGACTGAACCCCTTCACCTAATCCTATCCGGTAACCATCATGAATATATCAGTTTTTTGGTTTTCTCTGCCCCACAAACCCCCCTGGTTCTAGGCTTCCCTTGGCTGAAACTCCACAATCCACACATCGACTGGGCAGCGGGTAAAATTGCTAACTGGTCTGTGCACTGTCACCAAAACTGTTTAAACTCTGCTTTACCACCTTCAGGAAGGGCTCCCACTACAGATGTCACTCCTCTTCAAGACCTGTCATCCATACCCCCCCCTCCCGAGTACCATGATCTCAGCGAGGTCTTCAGTAAATCCAAGGCTCTGTCCCTGCCTCCTCACAGACCCTATGATTGCTTAATAGACTTGTTACCTGGTTCCACGCTCCCCTCCGGCCGACTTTACAATATGTCTAAGCCGGAGAGAGAGGCCATGGAAACCTATATTCATGACTCTCTTAAGGCAGGGATTATCCGGCCTTCTTCCTCTCCCCTGGGGGCAGGGTTTTTCGTCGTACAAAAGAAAGATCAGACACTCCATCCCTGCATCGATTACAAAGAACTCAACAATATCACCATTAAAACAAATAGCCTCTGCCCCATCTCCTCTGCATTCGAGGCCCTTCACAGCTCTACCCTCTCTCCAAGTTGGAACTACAAGACGCCTACCACCTGGTAAGGATCCGAGAGGGGATGAGTGGAAGACGGCCTTCAACACCCCTCTCGGCCATTTTGAGTATTTGGTCATGCCTTTCGGCCTAACTAATGTGCCAGCCATTTTGGTGAATGACGTGTCTCCAGAGGTTGATGGAGAACCGCTTATATGTCAAGGCTGAGAAGTGCGAATTCCACGTTGACACCATCTCCTTCCTGGGCTTCATCATAAAGGGTGGCCAGATGCAAGCTGTCCCCAGCAAGGTGCAAGCGGTGTTCGAGTGGCCTACGTGTAAGCAGCTACAGAGATTTTTGGGGTTTGCTAACTTTTACCAACGCTTCATTTGGAATTATAGCACTGTTGCTGCACCCTTAACTGGGTTAACCTCTACATCTATTCCCTTCCAGTGGACGTCTGAGGTGGAGCAGGCGTCCACAGAACTTCAGAGGCTGTTCACCTCCGCTCCCATCCTGACCCAACCTGACCCTGCCTGACAGTTCGTGGTTGAGGTGGACACCTCTGATGTGGGGGTAGGGGCCATTCTCTCTCAATGCTCCACTGCGGAACAAAAACTACATCCCTGTGCTTACTTCTCTCTTGCCGTCTCTGCAGAGCACAACTATGATGTTGGCAACAGAGAACTCCTGGCAGTGAAGTTGGCTTTGGAAGAGTGGTGACATTGGCTGGAAGGCCCTGAGCAGCTGTTTGTGGTGTGGACTGACCATAAAAACTTAGCGTACCTACAGTCTGCTAAGAGACTAAACTCTCGCCAGGCTAGATGGGCCCTATTCTTTGGTCGCTTCAGATTCACCATCACTTATCGACCTGGCTCTAAGAATGTCAAACCTGACGCTCTTTCCTGCCAGTTTGACTCTGAAGCTGAACCATCCACTCCTGACACCGTTTTGACAACTTCCTGCGTCGTAGGGCCTTAACCTGGCCTTTCATGACTGAATTGCGTGCTGCTCTGCTGGAGGAGCCAGATCTGGGTACGGGTCCCCTGGCAGGCACTTTGTTCCCCAGTCTGTCCGCTCCTCTGTCCTTCAATGGGCCCATAATTCCAAGCTATTCTGCCGCCCAGGTATCAAAAGAACCCTCTTCCTCCTCCGTAGCCACTTCTGGTGGCCCACTCTAGAATCCGACACTCATGATTACATTACGGCCTGTCCCACATGCTCCAAGAACAAATCCAGCCATCGTTCCCCTTCTGGAGAACTTCTTCCTTTGTCCATACCACATCTCCCCTGGCCCCACATATCGGTAGACTTTGTAACTGGCTCACCACCATCCTCACCGTGGTTGACCAGTTCTCCAAGGCAGCTCACTTCATCCCCTTACCCAAACTCCGGTCTCAGCCTTCAAGTCCACCATTACTGCCGCGCTGCCTCGCCGCCCTGGAATCCCTCCTCTCTCCTGTCTTTTCTGTTGTTTTGGACTATTGTGAATAAACTGTTCAAATCTGCTCACCAGTCTGCATTTGGGTCCTGGCCTGTTTCATAGACTCAGCGTTAAAAACAATGAATGACTGAATAAAACAACTGATGTCTCAACAGTAATCAACATGCATACCTCTGGATCTCCACTGCAGCGCTGGCAGATGCACTGCTGGTGTGGTGTTGAGACTCTCGTAGTTGTCCAGTAAAACCCAGAAGTTGTAATTTTCTTCACCAGCACTGGCAGATGTTGTTGCAGTCTCCAGTGGCACATCTTCTGCCACCCCATCATTAAGACTGGCACACTCTCATGTCAGCCTTTCTATAGGAGCCTGAGCATTGCTTTGATTAGTAAAGCCAGCCTGTTTAAACCATGGATCCAAGATGGTGGCCACAGACAGGGAGTCCACCTTTTCCAAGCCACTAAATTTTTCATTCAAATTAGTTTTCAAATAGTTGGCAAGCGTGGCACCAATACAAGGAGCCATTTGGGCACATTCGGCAGAAATTACATGTCTCAGCATTTTGGCTATAGGAATTGCCTTTGACCCCGACACTGTCCTTTCCTCAGAAAGCTCAACAGTTGTCTGATAGAATGGCCTTAAAACTGTCAGGCAGTGGTTGGTTGCTGCATAGTCATCAGCAGTGAAAGGCACTATGTCAGTGCTAAGTGATGCCAGGGCTGCCCCTAAAGGTTCTCTCTGCTCATAAAGCCTATGGATAAAGCCTAAGTGCTGTTCCACCTGGTTTTGACCTCTTGAACAAGCTTTCTTTGGGGCATGTTCAAGCTTTGAACGTCATTGACAGCATTTGAATCACTCCACTTAAGGAAGAGTGACACAAGCTGCAAAGCATCAGTATCATTTGCCCATCACTACTTTCTGGTAGAATTTTTTTTGCCTGTAAATAAATACCGCTCAAATACTATTGTGACTCCAGCCATCTGTTTTTTTACTTCCTAAACTAAAAAGAAAACCCATATTTGTGTGACAATAATACACCTCAGCCACTTGGAGGGGGGGTAGCTGCAGCCTCACCACCTCTACTTTTGGCCTCTGCTCAGGCTGAGGAGCAGCTGTGTCTGACGTGCATCAACAAACAGTGAAAACTTTCCTCAGTGCTCCTGAAGGTTTTTCACATTCTGCAGTGAACACACAGACTGTTAATGTATCTCATTTTCTTCTTTTACTTGAAAAGTCATTTTGGGAGGTGTAGGGGTGTAATGGGGGCACACAATGCTCCAATGCCCCCACTTGGTGACAGGCTCTCTCAAAGTGACTTTATAATCTCTTCAACCACAGTGTTTGGATTCACAGATGAAATTCAGATGCTCCTCTGTGGTCCAGCTCAGAGTCTACAATGCAAGACACCCCACTGATCTCTTTATATTATTCATCAAATTCACCTAAACACAAATGAAATAGAGTGAGAATCCTCCAGAGTCTCATCAGTTTCCCTGAGGCTCCTTCTCCTCATGCAGTTCTTCAACCCCCCACATTTTTCCATCAACACATGTAAACATGTTTATTGACTGATTGTCGGATTTGTTTTGTTTATTGTTGCTTCACAGTCTTTAGTGTTGACTGAACAGGAGTCTTCTGCCCTCCAGAGGTCACTATCAGTAACTACAACTCTGCACACACAGCACTGACAATGATACTGATGTTCACACTAACATTATTCCACATTTACTGACTTATTTTAGTTCTAATGTTCATCAGTCTGATAATGACTCTCTGTATGTGAACACACATATTACACTGCTATAAATACTGATGTCTGACTGATGGACAAATAATCAGAGAGTTTACTGCCCTCCAGTGTCCAACAGGTCTCACACTGATTATTAGGATCAATATGTACCAATCAGTATTGATGACATCTAAAGGAAGATGAGGACTGGTCATAGTTTGAATAATGTTCCATGTATTATTCCATCCATGTTTTCAGTACAAGCAGATATACTGTAAAAATGTGACAACTAAAAGGATCACTGTAAAATGATAAATAGGAGATGCACTGTAAAAAATTCTAACATTGATTATCAGGAAAAACACTGTAAAAGAATTTAATGGAGGCTGTGCACTGTGTAAAATGCCAACAAATGTGACACAGGATATATCCAATAAAAATGATTTTTTTATTGGATGTATTACATTTATTTATTTATTTAGTTAGTTGACATTTAAAATTCATAGAATCGAGGCTCAAACTCTTCAGAGTAGTCAGGAGCTTTCTAGCTCTGTGAACCTCTGAAAGACAGTTTCTATCTTTGTTTTTTCTCAGATCTTTCAGATAAACTGTGGCAGCATTTTACTTACTTACTCAGCTGTCCCAAGATTCAGAGAAAGACAAAACACTGATGTTCACAATGAGGCTTTTAATGTGAAAGGATTTAATGTGATTAGAATCTTAAAAAAGTAAAAGTCAACAACAGTCATAGCTTCGATCTTTAAAGGACTGGAAGAGGAAGAAGTTTACAAGGAATCGTTTAGAAGAGTTTAACAAATAAACTGCTTTAACATGAATTTGAAAAGGTGTGTGTGAGTGAAAGAGACAGATATGTACAGACTGAACTATCTGTTCAACAGTGAGAGTTTCTCTAGGAGGAGACTCTCTCTGCTATACTCTACACAGAAACACGGAGGAACCAGGCAACCAGAACCCAAACCCAGGATACAGAGGTTCAGTGAATGTGGTTTTGAAGGTGTAGAGGTGGATCAGTGAGTCAGAGGAGACTCTGTAGAAGGACAGAGAGCCAGCAGGACAGTCCACATACACTGCTACTCTATGAGAGAAAGAGGAAGATGATGAAGAGGAGGAGGAGGAGACAGGTGTCATTGTGTTATTGTGCCAAACAGAGTAACCACCATCAGAGCAGAACAGTCTCCAGGACTGATCGTTCCATCCAAACAAACAGTTTTCTCTGTTTCCTTTCCTTCTGATTCCTCTGTAACTCACTGATATATAAACCCTTTCTCTCCACTCGACCTCCCAGTAACAGCGACCAGTCAGACCATTACTACACAGCAGCTGAGGACACTGGTCAAATCTGTCTGGATGATCAGGATATGACTGATCCTCCTCCACATGTGTCACCTTCCTGTTGTTGTCAGACAGTTTGATCTTTCTGTTTACTGTGTTTGTGTTGACGGTGAGTTCACAGAAATCTGATGGAGAGAAGAAGACACAACACAGCTGCAGTTATTCATCTATCACCTGATCATTGATTGACACTTTGAAGATGGTTGAATGTGAGCTGCTTTGTTTTCAGGAATCAAATGAAAATCACACTTACACTTCCTCAGACCTGGTCTCAACCATCGGACTCCACCAGGCTCCACCCTGAAAGGAGGAGGGGGTCAGACCAGCACGTTCTCTTTCAGCATGCAAACATGGACATTACATGGCTCTCATACACAGATGGTTTGATTATTCTGTTTATTCAGCAAAGAGACAAAGGACCTGGAGTCCTTATCCTGGAATTATACGGAGCAGGGAGGTGACATGGAGGAAAGATTTCACCATTTGTCTTCTCCATTTGATATCACTTTTGGTGTCAGACACAACAAAAGATTTCAGAATGACAAGATCAGAGACCTGATTTCATTTCCTCCTTGGTTTGAGACACTGGCAGATGAATGTCTCTGAGCAGTGTAGATGGTCTTATTGTTGGGATGTTATTATTAGTGTGTCAGCACTGAACAGGTATCTAAAGTCTTTGGGCTTGTTGTGGTGAAAGCACTCTGAGTGCTCAAAGTGGCTCTGTTGGTTCAGGAGCAGTTCAACCAGCTGCAGCTCAAATGCTTCTCTCTATCTCTGTACCTTTCTGCAGGTATCTCTGGCTCCGGAGCTGCATGTTCTATAGTCCACCAACCTGCTGCTGTTTATTGTTTACAATGGTCCATTTCTAACACATGTTTAATGTTCCATTCTGCTACAGATAAATATTGGATTAATATTCTATGCAGACTGTAATGTAAATAATTACCAATCATGACAGCTTTTTGCTTCTGTGCTCTGTCTCCTATCATAACTGTAATATGCTGAGCACACATTATCCACTAACTGTTCACTAACTGTAATCTAAATGCTGGCCCTCTAACATTGTCCATTGCCAACCCTGTTTTATTATGCTGCATGTTCTGCTCCTTCTCTCCTCCAGTCCCAGCTTCCTCCTTTCACCCAGCCCGGCCATCGGCAGGAGGGTCCCCATATGAGCCGGGATCTGCTCAAGCTTTCTTTCTGTTAAAAGGGAGTTTTATCTTGCCACTGTCACCTTAAGTGGTTATTCTGGGGTCAGGCTCTGGGTCTCTGTAAAGCGCTTTGAGACAATTTTGATTGTGGAAGGCACTATATGAATAAAATTGAATTGAATTGAATGTTTCCATGCTGGCTTTGTGCTGGTGCAGCCTGAAATCCAGTCTGAGAAAGTCTTGCTCAGGTCACAGAAAACAGCTGACCACACCTGATTTAATGATTGTCACATATTTTCTCTTAAATATGACACAGTGAGTCATGATGAGATACTGAAGTCAGAATTAAAGAAAACCCCTCTTTGTGTTGTTGTTGAATTCAAAGCACTTCTGTAGAGATCTGTCATCAGCTGTGACACACTAAATATTTCCAGCTCTTCCTCCTCTATCACACACTGTCTGTGGCTGCAGCAGGCCTCTCCATACCTGAGGGTGTCCAGTCTCCAGTGTGGATCCTCCAGTCCAGCAGACAGCAGCTTCATTCCTGAGTCTCCTGGATGATTGTAGCTCAGGTCCAGCTCTCTCAGATGGGAGGGGTTGGAGCTCAGAGCTGAGGCCAGAGATGCACAGCCTTCCTCTGTGATCAGACATCCTGACAGCCTGCAGACACACATAACATCACACCACACGGGAATCCTCTGTCAACACCTGCTTGTTTATATTTTTGTTTTTGGTTCTTTTCCAGTTTGGTCCAGGTTTAATGTATTCAAGACAAATTCCGAGAAAGTTCTGCTGAACTTTAGTAAAATTTGCTTTGAACAATCCTGCACAAGTTGGCTGTTTATCCACTGGTGTAAATCAGATATGAGCAAATCATCAGCTAAACAGTTTGATGGATCGTGACCTGAGAGTCTCCAGGGTACAGTGTGGACTCTGCAGTGCAGTAGAAAGAAGCTTCACCCATGAATACTTAGTATTAAGTTGCAATATTGGTTTCATAGTGGAAAAAAAAAGGTTGTCTGAGAATTTTTCTGACATCGTTTTTACTAATGTCATTAACACTGACATACTATCGTCTAAGCCACATTATAACAAAGCATAGATGAGCTTGTGTATCTCAGTCAGAGTTCATATATATGAGCTCTACAGAATTTGAAGCTGGATAAAAACAAAACAGACTGAAAAACTCAAAGATTGTTTAAACTGTGAAAATCATTAGATATGGGCCTCGCTAAAGTCAGCATTGATGGACTTAATAAATATCTTCAGTCATTTCAAACAAACTGGAACTTGATCTGACCTGAGAGTCTCCAGGGTACAGTGTGGACTCTCCAGTCCAGCAGACAGAAGCTTCACCCTGAATCCTTCAGGTCATTGTTCCTCAGGTCCAGGTGTCTCAGACTAGAGGACTGGGAGCTTAGAACTGAGGACAGAGCTTCACAGCTTCTCTCTGAGAGGTTACAGCTGCTCAGTCTAAAGAGGAAACAATGAAGAAAAATTCAAATAACATTTGTGTTGAAAGGACAATCAAAGGAACAAAACTCTCAGTTTGCTCTGCAGCTCACAGCAAACTAATACACCTGCATTTGAAAACTGGGCCAAACATCAAACACAGATTTGTTCGGTGAAGCAGAAATATCAGCTCTTTATCCACCTGATTCAGCATCACTCTGAGACAGAATGTTCCTAATCTTACTGATATTGCGCATGTGAAAGAAGGTGGATATAGGTCTATACTTTGCTATAACACCAGGGTCGAAAGAAGACATATGACAATCAGTAATAAACATACATCTACAGTCAAGGCTGTAAGTATTTGGACAGTTAGAAATATTTTGTTATTCAGGTTCTCAGCACATTCACTTTAAAATATAATAATGGATACTTCAGTCAATGACTGCAAAGGATTTTACACTAAAAATTAAATCTGATGAGTTTGTTTCACTTCATGTGTATTTGTCCAGTTACTTTTGAACCACTAAAAGGGCTGAATCTCCCACACAGTTCTTTCTATGCTGATGTCAACCTGCTCAAATTAAAGCTGAGACTTGGCTCTTTAATGTAGGATCCATTATTTTAATTCAGATTCAATGTGCTGAAGCTCAGAGTCTGATTTGATTTAGTTTGAATCCTCTGATAAAGTTGTTTATTAGTTGTAAGTACAGGGCAGCTGTGTCTCAGCAGGTAAAGAGGTTTGTCCATTAATCACAGCTCAACATCAAGTGTCCTTAGGCTAAACCAGCACCTTGTATGGTAGCTGGCTGCCATCAACGTGTGTGAATGGGTGAATGAGAGTCAGCATGTAAAGAGCTGTGGGTCTAATCTAAACCACATTATAACAAAGCATAAATGAGTTTGTGAACGTCAGCCGACGTTCATATATGTGAGCTCTACAGAATATGAAGCAAGATAAAAAAAAAAAAAAAAAAAAAAAAGGAGAAAAAAATAGAACTTGATCTGACTTGAGAGTCTCCAGGGAACAGTGTGGACCCTTCAGTCCAGCAGACAGAAGCTTCACCCTGAATCCTTCAGGTCATTGTTCCTCAGGTCCAGGTGTCTCAGACTAGAGGACTGGGAGCTGAGAACTGAGGACAGAGCTTCACAGCTTCTCTCTGAGAGGTTACAGCTGCTCAGTCTGAGGAGGAAACAATGAAGAAAAAAGTAAAATAACATTTGTGTTGAAAGGACAATCAAAGGAACAAAACTCTCAGTTTGCTCTGCAGCTCACAGCAAACTAATACACCTGCATTTGAAAACTGGGCCAAACATCAAACACAGATTTGTTCGGTGAAGCAGAAATATCAGCTCTTTATCCACCTGCTAACCTATGAGGAGTTTGCCCAGGGAGTAATTCAATGTAGAACCGCCACTGCAGTTAGTGGATAATGTGTGCTCAGCAGATTACAGTTATGATAGGAAACAGAGCACAGAAGCAAAAAGCTGTCATGATTGGTAATTATTTACATTACAGTTTGCATAGAATATTTATCCAAAATGTATCTGTAGCAGAGTGGAACATTAAACATAGTAATGTGTTAGAAATGGATAATTGTATACAATAAACAGCAGCAGGTGGGTGGAGCCAGGACCACAGACAGAAAACATGCAGCTCCGGAGCCAGAGATACCTGCAGAAAGGTACAGAGAAAGAGAGACCAGAGAGAAACAAGCACAGGACTACAGGAGAGAGAGGACACAGAGTTAATAACATGGAATAAAGGCTAATAAATGTGAGGGTGGGTCTGAGGACAGAAAGAGAGAAGAGAAGAGGTGTGCAGAGGATCATGGGAAGTCCCCAGCAGCCTAGGCCTATAGCAGCATAACTAAGGGATGGTTCAGTTGCCTGAGCCAGCCCTGCTATGGGCTTTATCTTTAACTATAACAGTGTCTATAGAAATAATTGCGACTAACTATAGGTTTAGTCATAATAAGTAAGACTGTAACCACAACGAATTATCAGCTTTGTCAAACAAAAAATTTTTAAGCCTAATTTTAAAATTAGAGAGGTGTCTGCTTCCTGAACCCAAACTGGCAGTTGGTTCCATAGGAGAGGGGCCTGATAGCTAAAGGCTCGGCCTCCCATTCTACTTTTAGAGATTTTGGGAACCATAAGCAAACCTGCATTCTGGGAATGAAGCAATCTGTTGGGATAATATGGTACTATCAGCTCTTTGAGATATTCAGTTCAATTCAGTTTTATTTGTATAGCGCCTTCCACAATCAAAATTGTCTCAAAGCGCTTTACAGAGACCCAGAGCCTGACCCCAGAGCAAGCACTTAAGGTGACAGTGGCAAGGAGAAACTCCCTTTAACAGGAAGAAACCTTGAGCAGAACCCGGCTCATATGGGGACCCTCCGGCCGCTGGCCGGGCTGGGTGAAAGGAGGAAAAGGAGGAAGATAGGACAGCTGGGAATGGAGGAGAGGAGGAGAAGGACATGCAACATAATACAAACAGGGTTGGCAATGGACAATGTTAGAGGGCCGGCATTTAGGTTACAGTTAGTGGATAATGTGAAGGAGCCTGGCCATTGAGGGCTTAATTTAAGGAGAAAGATTTTAAAATCAATTCTAGATTTTACAGGAGCCAATGAAGAGAAGGTAATACAGGAGTAATATGATCTCTCTTGCTAATCTCAGTCAGTACTCTCGCTGCAGCATTTTGGATCAGCTGGAGGCTTTTTAGAGAGCTAACTGGACATCCTGATAATAGGGAATTACAGTAGTCCAGCCTAGAAGTAACAAATGCATGGACTAGTTTTTCAGCATCACTCTGAGAATGTTCCTAATCTTACTGATATTGTGCATTTGAAAGAAGGTGGATATAGGTCTATACTTTGCTTTAACACCAGGGTCAAAAGAAGGCATATGACCCAATCAGTAATAAACATACATCTACAGTCAAGGCCGTAAGTATTTGGACAGTTAGAAATATTTCGTTCTTCAGGTTCTCACTACATTCACTTTAAAATACAATAATGGATACTACAGTCAATGACTGCAAAGGATTTTACACTAAAAATTAAATCTGATGAGTTTGTTTCACTTCATGTGTATTTGTCCAGTTACTTTTGAACCACTAAAAGGGCTGAATCTCCCACACAGTTCTTTCTATGCTGATGTCAACCTGCTCAAATTAAAGCTGAGACTTGGCTCTTTAATGTAGGATCCATTATTTTAATTCAGATTCAATGTGATGAAGTTCAGAGCTTAGAGATGATGATACGGAATTAAAGAGGAGAGGAATTTCTTTTCCCTCCTACTGAATAAAATTCTTTATATAATGATGAATAAATCCAATTATCCATACACTTACAGAGCTTTGTTAGAGGATTTGACAACTGGCAGCAGCTTCAGAAGAGCCTCCTCTGAAGCAGAGTATTTCTTCAGGTCAAACACGTCCAGATCTTTTTCTGATGACAGTAAGATGAAGACCAGAGCTGACCATTGAGCAGGAGACAGTTCATCTGTGGAGAGATGTCCTGAACTCAGGGACTGTTGGATCTGCTCCACTAGAGAACGATCATTCAGTTCATTCAGACAGTGGAACAGGTTGATGCTTTGCTCTGCAGATGGAGTCTCTTCAATCTTCTTCTTGATGTACTGGACTGTTTGCTGATTGGTCTGTGAGCCACTTCCTGTCTGTGTCCACAGATCTTGTAGTAGAGTCTGATTGGTCTGCAGGGAAAGACCCAGGAGGAAGCGTAGGAACAAGTCCAGGTGTCCATTTGGACTCTGTAAGGCCTTGTCCACAGCCCACTGGTAGAGCTGCTTTGAATGAGGTTTGTATCTGGACAGGTCAGAACTGATGGTTGATTGTTCTTCTGACAGCAGATTGACTCCAGACTTGATGAAGGTCAGATGGACATGAAGAGCAGCCAGAAACTCCTGAAGACTCAGATGGACGAAGCAGAACACCTTGTCCTGGTACAGTCCTCTCTCCTCTTTAAAGACCTGTGTGAACACTCCTGAGTACACTGAGGCTGCTCTGATATCAATGCCACACTCTGTCAGGTCTGATTCATAGAAGATCAGGTTTCCTTTCTGCAGCTGCTCAAAAGCCAGTTTTCCCAGAGACTCAATCATCTTCCTGGTCTCTGGACTCCAGTGTGGATCTGTCTCAGCTCCTCCATCATACTTAACGTTCTTCAGTTTGGACTGAACCACCAGGAAGTGGATGTACATCTCAGTCAGGGTCTTGGGCAGCCCTCCTCCTCTCTCTGGTTTTCAACACATCCTCCAGAACTGTAGCAGTGATCCAGCAGAAGACTGGGATGTGACACATGATGTGGAGGCTTCGTGAAGTCTTGATGTGGGAGATGATCCTTCTGACCTGCTTCTCCTCTTTGAACCTCTTCCTGAAGTACTCCTCCTTCTGTGGGTCAGTGAACCCTCTGACCTCTGTCACCATGTCAACACACTGAGGAGGGATCTGATTGGCTGCTGCAGGTCGTGTGGTTATCCAGAGGCGAGCAGAGGGAAGCAGTTTCCCCCTGATGAGGTTTGTCAGCAGCACATCCACTGAGGTGGACTCTGTAACATCAGTCAGGATCTCAGTGTTGTGGAAGTCCAGAGGAAGTCGACACTCATCCAGACCGTCAAAGATGAACAGAACCTGGACCTCTTCAAACCTGCAGAGTCCTGCTTCTTTGGTTTCAGGAAAGAACTGATGAACAAGTTCCACCAAGCTGAACTTTTTCTCTTTTAGCACATTCAGCTCTCTGAACGTGAATGGAAATGTGAAGTGTATGTCCCGGTTGGTTTTGTCTTCAGCCCAGTCCAGAGTCAACTTCTGTGTTAAGACTGTTTTCCCAATGCCAGCCACTCCCTTTGTCATCACTGTTCTGATTGGTCCATCTCTTCCAGGTGAGGCTTTAAAGATGTCTTCTTGTCTGATGCTTGTTTCTGGTCTGGCTGGTTTCCTGGATGCTGTTTCAATCTGTCTGACCTCATGTTCATCATTGACCTCTCCAGTCCGTCCCTCTGTGATGTAGAGCTCTGTGTAGATCTGATTCAGAAGGGTTGGGTTTCCTGCTTTAGAGATCCCCTCAAACACACACTGGAACTTCTTCTTCAGAGTAGATTTAAGTTTACGCTGACAAAATGGAGCATCATGTCCTGAATGAATAAACAAGAAACAACATCAATGACTGATTCATAAAGAAAACATGACATGTTCATCCCGCTAAAGAACACACATGAACATATTTTCCTCCATGTCTTGAGACGTTAGTAAATGTCCCATTTATTCATCATGTTGAATATTTAGAGAAATCCTCTTACTGCTGTGCAGACAGTCAGCCAGCTCCTCTTGCTTCATTCTCCTCAGGAAGTTCACTGTGATCTTCACAAAAGCCTCTCTGCTGCTCCTCCTCTGCTCTTCATCTTCACCGTCCAAAATCTCCTCATCCTGCCTCTGACTCTCTGAGCATTTTGGGTAATCTGAACTCACAACTTTCTGGATCTTCTTCAGCTCCTTCTTCACAAAAGTCACAATGTTCTCCTCCAGCAGCTGGAACAGAAAACTATATGAATGACACAATCAAAGTAAAACCATGGAGCCAAACATCAGATCCATGTTGGACACACTGACAATCCTCTGCTCTAAAAAGTGCAGCATGGAGATTATTGTCAACACAACAGATGTCAAAGTAGTTGTTGTCCATGTACAGACCATAAATATGGAGTCCAGGTGTGTTTGATGCTGCTGGGCAGACTGAGCACTGGGAACCTCTGAGCTCTCCTGGTCCACTCTGTGGAGGAATCATGAAGAATTAGCTCACATTATGTTTGCAGCATCTGTGAGCGTTTTATGTTTTGTACACAAGCAACATCTGCTTTTATGTTCTGTGGTGACTGTCCTGATTAAAGCAAACACTACTGTGCTGTGACATTCTCAATGAGAGGAAACAAGAAATCAGTTCTGTACCTCATCACAACAAGTCCACCTTTTAAATGATGAGTTTTAAGGACTCACACTGGGTTTGACAGAAGTCTCACCTCTGCTACAGGACACTAACACAAACACTGGAACTGGATAGGTGCTGAGTTACAGGGAGTTTTAGTTCTGATCTGAATGACACACACACACACACATATATATATATATATATATATATATATATATATATATATATATATATATATATATATATATTCAATGTATCTGTCCTTACTGAAAGTGAAGTCTAGGCCCACATTCTTTCAGGTTGTAAAACTCTCCCCAGAGTTGTTGTAAGGAAATAAGGATTATACCTTGTGGTCATTTAAAACAGACGTCCCCTAAAGTGAAATGACATCTGTAACTGTTGATCTGGAAAGACCTTAACTAACCTGGGAGTGAACCCCAGTTAATTGTCCTGAGTGCTTACAGCAGTGTTCTAACAGATCTTTCCTAGAATGAACTATTTATCTAAAACTGCTGATCTGGAAACATCTTAGATGGCCTGGGAGTGAACCCCATTTGGGTGTCCTGACTGTTTACATTTGGTGTGACCATAAGACATCCTTTATTGTCTCTCATGCTGGGAAAGGTATTTATGGCATACTGACTACAGGTATAAAGGATCGTGCTGGACAGCACTCTACAGACAACACTGCAGAACACACTGTGAACTGTATGTCTTGTCTCCATGCTGCATGACATTAAAAGACTTGATTCACAACACCCGGTCTGAGTTTCCCTTTGCAGGATTAGACCTCACATTGTTTTCACAATATATATATATATACTATATATACTATATATACATATTCTGTGTCATTCATGAAGCCTGGAGACAAAACACAATCACTTCATCTTTCATAGAAGACCAGTTATACAGGGCAGCTGTCTGATACATTTTAAACTCAGCTGCAGCTCACTTCTTTGCAGCAGAGGGAGGCTGTCCTTTGAAAGCAATGAGGCGACCCATTGACCAGTCACTCTTCATGGACACACAACTGGGCTCAGGTCCATGTTCAGGTCCAGGTCCAGCAGAGTCTGGTGTGTGCTGCTGCTCTGGCCTTCAACACAACACACACAGAGCTTTGAGTGTGAATAATGATGGTGCAGTGATGTGAGTGCTGAGCTCTGACATGGAGAAGAGTCATGGACAGTTAGAGATCCTCATCTCACCTCTGAGCTTTGGTCTGGATCTCATGGTCCCCACACAGACTGCTTTTAGGGGAGGGGCTCCTCCTCTCTGTCCTCACACTGATTCATGATGCTGAATTCACATCCACATCAGCTCACACACGCTTTCTACCTTCATCTGGAGAGAAAACACAAATCATTCATCTGCACATCAACTGAAATCCTCCTCTCCATCATTTGTCCTGTAGAAATATCAGCTGCTCCTCCACTGATTGGCTCTTCTTTCCTCTTTCATATCAGTGTCAGTTGAATGCAGTCAGACAGCAGTGTGAGGCAGAGGAAGCTGCCATCAGCTGCTGTACTTCCACTGTCAGTCCACTAGATGGGGTCATGAAGCTGCAGTGAAGTGCAGAGCAGCACACAGGATCCAGGGACGAGCATTTCCATTCACTGACACACAGACAGACTGAGATCCACTGGTTTTATCTGACACAATCTAAAATCCTGCTTTCTAATTTCACTTGAGTAAAAGTCCATGAGTGTAACCAGTAAAATATACTTCAACTGTCAAAAGTCAAAGTGCTGATCATGCAGAACAGACTCACTTGGTTTTTATTTGAAATCTTAATCTGAAAAGTAACTGTAGCTGTAAAATAAATGTAGTAAAACAGTGAAATATTTCCCTCTGAAAAGTTGTGAAGTAAAAGTATCAAGAAGCAGAAAATGGAAACACTGGAGTTTCAGTGCAGCACTGCAATAAAAGTACTGAGTTACTTTTCACAACAAAGGTATTAGATTCCAAACAAAAAAAATTTCCAAAAAAAAAAAAAAATCAAAATAAAAGACTGACAATTGCAATAAAGCCTTTACAATAATATTAAAACTTTGTTTAAAGGAAATCTCTTTCATTTAATCATTGATCACGTTTACGTACAATTTTACTTAAAGAACCTAGTTCCTGTTGGAGGAGGACCAGAGGCCTGAGGCCTCCATGACAACCCCACAAAAACACAAACATCAGAAAACTCAGGTAACAACAGGTAGTGCTGACGTATAAAACATTAAAGCTGCTGACATTTACCTTCAGACGGAGAAAATGTAGTTACAGTTGCAGTTACTGTGGTGATTTAGTTGGTCAACTTGAAAAATGTTTTTATCTGCTTGGATCAAAAAGTGTAACAAAGCTTTTATTCAGTGAACATTCTGTATCTCCAAGAGACTAAAACCTTAACTTCAAATGTTTTACATGAATCATCATCTCCATCATTTCTTCTGTAGAAATATCAGCTGCTCCTCCTGCTCTGAGAAGGAGGCCCATGAGTCCATGTCTGTTACAGACCATATGCTGTAATTTCACCATGGTTCAATATCGCCTGTATAGTTCGTCAGGACTTTAACATTTTCACTGACCTGCCTTTTCGACTCGTCACACTTTCTTTTCGTGATCACACACATGCACACACACACACACTCTCAAATGAATGTCATGAACAGACGGCCATCTTTACTCATCTAAAGTTTCCAAGCTGATGTTTCAGTTTGAGACCACGATTGTTTCAAACCTGCTCCTGATTTAAACAAACTCCATCCAACTGTAAAACACCCGTAATAAACCAGTTTCTCCAGGTAAAATAACCAGAAGAACTAGTGACATCACTGTCAACATTTTCCACAAACTAGAGAAAACCATGTCCTTTTAATGAAGACAAATCAAACCAATCAAGAGCTCCACTTACTCAGTTATTCGCATGAACTTCATCCGTCTGTAGCTCTCTCCTGTTAGTGTAGGAAAGGCCCTTAGTTCTTCAGTTCAAGCTTCTTTTTCCTCAGCTTCTTGTGTGTGTGTGTGTGTGTGTACACTTTAACTGACAAACAAAACCCGGAAACAACACCACAATAACTCAAAGGTCAGAAATCCCAGATAATAACGAGGAGTGTTGATGAGTAAATCATTAAAAGAAGCAAAGAGGACACACACAGTCCCACTGTGAATTACTCAGTTGTGTTAAAAATTAGCTTCATTTGGAAATTTAAGGAAAAAGAAAAAAAGAAATAAAACCCCAGTACCTGTTGTGAAGTGGCATTTCACACTTCCACAAAATTCTATTTCACAGGTAAAAGGGACTTGTGTGCTTAAAATTACAGCAGGTGAATGTCTTTGGAAGAGCTGAGGATTAAATTTAATCTTAATAGAACACAATTTTTAAATATCTTCAGCTTAGAAATTTTATTCGATCAAATCAAAACAATGCCTAGACCTACAATTATTAGACCTGCTTGCGGGCTTTGGACCGCCTGGAGATCGGAGAGTCGCTGCACGATTCCTCGACCAAGCACAGTGGATACGCACAATGGATATGGGTGGTGGTAAAGGAGACGTGTCCATGGCTGTGGCCTGAGCAAGGCACCAATCTATGGGCTCCTCCCAGGGAAGGCCTCTGCCATAGCGTCTCTAGTGCATGTGCATGCTTGTGTGTGTGTTTCATTCACTAGGTGTGGCTAAAATGCAGAGAGGGATTAAACTTAACTTAGAAAACTCACAGAAGAGATTGAAGGAGACTGAAATTCCAGGGGAACAGTGGGAAATGGCTTGTGCAGGAGTTCAAATCAATAAATGTACGTCTTAAAGTGATACATTGCACAATGATACAATGTAAATATACATTATTAATGCGGATGTATGTTACACCAGTGGGACTAAACGGATTTAACAAAACATACCAGATATTTGCACAAAACGTATAGAAAGTAAAGGAACCCTATTCCACTGTTTATGGCAATGTAGAAAAATTAGGATGTTTTGGGAAGAGGTGAGAGTAACAACTGAAAAAATAATCTCAAAACAAATCACATTGGACCCTAAACTGTTTTTTGTTGGGTCTGTATCCAGAAAAGCATAAATTCAACAAAAGAGAAAGAACACTCATAGACCTCAGGTGGATGCTGTCCATGTAGTCTCTATGCTTGTGATTTCCTTTTCTTTTATCAAGATCATTTTTTTTCTCAGAAATTTGATATTTTATTTTAATGTACATAATGTTGTTGTTTGTGTTTGTTATAACTGTCTGTATCTCATATGTAAAATTTCAATAAAAATATTGTGGGGAAAAAAAATGCATGTGCAAGCATGCACACACTGATGTTTTACTTGAACACAAGCAATGAACATTAACAGCTGAAATACTGGATATACACCTCTGATAAACTGGAAACTGCCACTTCCACTAATCATATAAAAATATTGTTTGACATGAAAATGTAGCTCGTAACAATAAAAGTTACTCATTATAACACACCAAGCTGACGCTGCTGTAGCAGTTACACACAAATACATCAATCAAGTCAAAATAGGTTCCTAACATCAAGGTGATAAATTGGGCCTTAATCATTTCAAATTAAAACAAAGAATTCAAGAATAAAGCAAAACAAAAATCCAGTGTCTCTTGTGAACTGGCATCTCACAATTCCAAACATTTTAGTTTCACAGGAAAAACACATACACTTACACATTTTACTGGAGCTCTAATAAGAAGCTTAAACAGGCAAAACACTGGATATACAGCTCTCATAAAGACTTCCACAAATTACACAACAACAACCTCAACAACACACACAACTCCCCGGTAAAGCCTTGGAGTTTGCTTTCGTTTGACCAAACTTTGATTTTCTCCATCTGAAGGTAAATGTCAGCAGTTTAATGATTTACTCACACTCCCTGTTGTTACCTGGGATTTCTGACCTTTGAGTTATTTTGGCACACACACAAAATGTCATGAACAGACGGCCATCTTTACTCGTCTAAAGTTTCTAGGCTGATATTTCAGTTTGAGACTAACGACTGTTTCAAACCTCCTCCTGATTTAAACAAACTCCATCCAACGGTAAAACACCTGTAATAAACCAGTTTCTCCAGCTAAAATAACCAGAAGAGCTAATGACGCACAACATTTTTCACAAACTAGAGAAACCATGTCCCTTTAATGAAGACAAATCAAACCAATCAAGAGCTCCACTTACTCAGTTATTCGCATGAACTTCATCCGCCTGCAGCTCTCTCCTGTCAGTGTAGGGAAGGCTCTTAGTTCTTCAGTTCAGGCTTCTTTTTCCTCAGGTTCTTGTATGCGTATGCGTGTGTGTGTGTGTGTGTGTGTGTGTGTGTGTGGTGTGTGTGCACTTTAACTGACAAACAAAACCCGGAAACAATGCTACAATAACTCAAAGGTCAGAAATCACAGGTAACAACAGGGAGTGTGAGTAAATCATTAAACTGCTGACATTTACCTTCAGATGGAGAAAATCATCTGCACCACAAAGTTTGGTCAAAGTGAAAGTAAACTCCAAGGCTTTGCCCAGAGAGAGAGGTGTGTGTGTGTGTGTGTGTGTGTGTGTGTGTGTGTGTGTGTGTGTGTGTGTGTGTGTGTGTGTGTGTGTGTGTGTGTGTGTGTGTGTGTGTGTGTGTGTGTGTGTGTGTGTGTGTGTGTGTGTGTGGGGTGACTGACTGAGTTCACATGCTGAAGTGTTATTAAGACATGAAATTATCACGGCCGAACGAGGACAGAACCCAAAAGCACAACTCCAATACGTATAATCAAAAAAGAAGTATTTATTAAACAAAGTAGCAAATGATAATCGCCCTATCGGGGAAACAAACGCTATGAAACAAAATGTCAAAAGGAACAAAAATCACTCTATCGAGGAAACACAAAATCACTCTAGCGAGGAGAACACAAAATCACTCTTACGAGGAAAACACAAAATCACTCTTTACGAGGAAAACAATAAACTGAAACAAAAGGCAAGGCAACAAGGCAAACATAAACGAGATCAAAGTACAAAAGAACAACACTAAACCTGACATGAGACTGGACGATAAAGAGACGCTGGTTCACTTGGAAAGGACAAGACGAACTGGCACGGAACAAGGGGCGACGCAGACTATATATACACAACAGGTAGGGGAAACAGGTGGAAACAATTAGGGCGGGGAAAACAATCACAACGGCGGGAAACCAGACAAAGGCAGGAAGTAAAATGAGACAAGACACACAAGGGCAATAATTTCAAAATAAAACAGGAAACCACAAGACAACACAGACACGAGACAAAACATAAGTCATATTTTACGGACCATGACAGAAACCTCCTCATGACTCCCAGTGTGAACACACACACACTCTGCTGCTGTTTGATGTTTTCATTATTATTGATTATTGATCAGTTGAATCAGCTGAGCTCCAATGGAACTAAATTATCCAGTTCAACAGTGATGTCTTCAACACAAACATTCAGGCTTCACATTAATGTGGATGGAACTGGACTGTTCACAGAGAAACTACCATGATCACTGCCCTCCAGTGGTCACTGTCAGTAACTACAACTCTGAACACAAAAAACTGACACTCTTGTCCGTGTTCCTGTCAGTACTCACACTGCAACATTTACAATCAGCTGGAGAGTCTTTAGATAATAATAGATAATAATAGAATTGCAATAGTTCAGCCTAGAAGTAACAAAAGCATGGAGCAGTTTTTCTGCATCATTCTGAGACAGCATGTTTCTGATTGTTTTCATATTAAGGAGGTGAAAAAGGCAGCAGTCCTTGAAGTTTCTTTGATGAGGGAGTTAAAGGACAAGTCTTGATCAAAATTAACTGAGGTTACAATGACCTTTGAAGTACATCAGACAAAGAACTTGTCTCTGTACTTGTCATATCTTAATGTTGCATTTGACACCACTGACCATCACATTCTATTACAGAGACTTGAACTTTTAATTGGCATCAAAGGAACCTCACTAAGCTGGTTTAAGTCCTACTTATCACACTGAGTTCTTGACACCTTTTGTGCCCCCCACTGGTTTTCAAGTCCTAGTAACAGTGATAATAACAGGTAATATTACATGGCTTTGAATTTGTATGACTGTCAGAACCCATGTGTGACCCACCTCAGAGTGTAGAGAAGCCTGAGGAGTAAAATCATAAACCTCAAAGCAATATAACTTACAAATATTGAGTGGTCACACAAATAATAGAGATAGATATAGATAGGTAGATAGAATAGATAAAGTTCAAAAAGGAAGAGCAGCAGACATGCATTCAAACATTTAATAAATTTATCTCAACCTAGATAATTAAAACAGTAAGTGTTGAGAACTAACAGGCCTAAAAGAACAAAAGCACTCAGGTAAGTACAAATGATAGCCTTTATTCTACAGTATAAAAAATAGCCTAAATAGCACCAACAGAATACTATAATAAAAGCTTAAAACGGGGGTAGAGTCCTCACTGTGGGGAGATCCTATTGCAGGGTACTTATACTTACACCATGTGCTCACCTGGTGCTGGTCCCACTAGAAGATAATTCACTGCAAGGTTTTAAACACTGCACTGCACATGAGAAAATTCATCAGTTGGTTCTGATAAAACAAACAAATAAAATGAACAATAAAGAACTCATATGGAGATTAAAAACAACAGGTGAAGCAAATACATTCGACCAATAAAAGAATCACTCAGGCAAAGCAGCAGTCTGGATCTGGGCCTGAAAGTGACAACCACTATTTAAAAATGTGTGTTAATACGTATATAGGATATAGCCCCACTACACTGCCTTCAAATAAGTTTCATACTTAAGGATGTGGGGAGGCCTACTATGGAATTCCCTGGCTCTGTCTGGTTCTGTGGTCAAAGCTCAACAAGGTGCAACCCTCAGTCTTCCTGTCAGATGCAAACACATATTATTATGGAGCACAGGAAAGAGCTAAGTTTAATTTAGCCACAGCCTACTTCTTGGAAGGAAGTGCTGCACCCTCACCTGGCTTTTTTAAAGACAGGCATATCTATTCCCACCCATTACTGGGTGGAGTTACAAACCTAAACCAGGCCTCTAGGCCTAACTCAACCCTCACACATGAGATAAATATCACTTACTGTTTCCACCAGTTTCATATTTGTATCTTGAATGAAGGCAGATATGTCAGAATCAGAATCAGAATCAGGTTTATTGGCCAAGTTTGTACATACAAGTTTGTACATACAAACAAGGAATTTGACTCCGGTTTTTCTTCCTCTCCTGCGGTACAACAACAACAACACACAACCGACCGGAACACTAATGGTGCAAAAATGTGGGTAGTGCAATTTGTTCCAGAAAAAGATAACTATATAACTATTTACATATATATAAATATATATCCAGGCTATTGAAAGAAATAGTGCAGGTTATAGTGCAAAAAAAAAAACATAAAGAGACGGTGAAATGAGGTAGTGGAAAAATGTGCAAAGATGCTGAAGGAGGTAGTGGGGAAAGAAACAGTCACATATTCATCAGAGCCACAGCCTGGGGAAAGAAACTGTCCTTGTATTGGCTGGTTTTGGTGAGCAATGTTCTGAAGCGCCTGGAGGAGGGAGGAGTTTAAACAGTTTGTGACCAGGATGTGAGGGGTCTGCAGAGATGTTTTAGCACGGTTCCTAACTCTGACCTGGTATAGGTCTTGTATGGAGGGTAGGTTGGTGCCGATAATCCTCTCTGCAGCCCGGATTGTCCGTTGCAGTCCAGTCTTATCCCGTTTGGTGGCTGATCCAAACCAGACGGTGATGGAAGTGCAGAGGACAGACTGGATGATGGCGCTGTAAAAAATGATCAGCAGCTCCTTAGGCAGGTTAAACTTCCTGAGCTGACGTAGGAAGTGTAACCTCTGCTGAGCCTTCTTCCTTAAACAGTCAATGTGGAGGGTCCACTTCAGGTCCCGGGAGATGGTGGTACCCAGAAACCTGAAGGATTCCACAGTGGACACTGTATTGTTCATGATGGTGAGGGGGAGGGAAGTGGGGGGGTTTCTCCTGAAGTCCACTGTCATCTCCACTGTTTTGAGCAGGTTCAGCTCCAGGTGGTTCTGACCACACCGCAGGACCAGCTGTTTCACCTCCTGTCTGTAAGCAGACTCGTCGCCGTCCTGGATCAGTCCAATGACAGTGGTGTCGTCTGCGAACTTCAGAATTTTCACAGATGGATCACTTGAGGTGCAGTCATTGGTGTAGAGGGAGAAGAGCAGTGGGGAGAGGACACACCCCTGGGGGGCACCAGTGCTGATGGACCGGGTCTTGGATGTAATTCTCCCAAGCCTCACCTGCTGCTGCCTCTCCGTCAGGAAGCTGGTGATCCACTGACAGGTGGAGGCAGGCACTGTGAGCTGGGAGAGCTTCTGATGGAGGAGTTCAGGGATGATGGTGTTGAACGCCGAACTGAAGTCCACGAACAGGATCCTTGCATATGTCCCTGGGGAGTCGAGGTGGTGCAGGATGTGTTGCAGTCCCATGTTGACTGCATCATCCGGCTGACCTGTTTGCCCGATTGGCAAACTGCAGGGGTCCAGCAGGGGCCAGCTATGTCCCTCAGGTGGTTCAACACTAGTCTCTCAAAGTTTTCATGACCACAGACGTCAGGGGCGACGGGTCTGTAGTCATTAAGTCCAGTGATAATGGGCTTCTTGGGCACTGGGATGATGGTGGAGCGCTTTGAGGCAGGAGGGCACTTCACACAGCTCCAGGGATTGGTTGAAGATCCGGGTGAAGATGGGCGTCAGCTGCTCAGCACAGACTCTCAGGCAGGAGGGGGACACTCCATCAGGTCCTGGAGCCTTCCTGGTCTTTTGTCTCTGAAGGAGCCGACACACATCCTCTTCACGGATCGTCAGGGCAGGCGGGGGGGCTGGGGCAGTGGGGGAGGTGTTGCAGGTGGGTTCTTTGTGTGGCCGTGAGGTGTGAGAAAGTCCTTATCAAACCTGCGCAACCACCATCTTAGAAGACTATCAGATGTGGTTTACAATGTTCAGCAATCTGGACGGTGAATGAGAACACTGGTAAATCTCTGATTGACTTCAAGGTGAAAGACTATTCTTCATTGAAAAGATTAGATAACGCTTATTGGAAGACTCTGTTACTAAGTCGGCTAATCATGGAATACCATGAACTGTAATTCTTTCGTATATTTATTTCTATTAGATTGCCTGGCATAGCACATTATAAATCGCTCAGAAAGTCGTTGAAATGGATCAGCCCCACTTCCGATGGCATACTGACACTTTTTGCCATAAGAAAGCTCCACCAGTACAAGTTCTCATGATTAGCTATTGTATGTTAAATAAAAACTGATAGACAGTAATTCTTGATTTAGCAATAACTATGTAGCTTATTCCATGATAAGATGATGGCCCAGCTCATTTAAACATCTCTTAGCTTTGGTCTGTATATAATGCTGGGTGCATTATGGATTTCAATAAATGGTTTTGCCTTCTAAACTGATTAGTCGTTCACTTTCATATGTCTAGCAGACGGCTGATACACTTCAAACGGAGGAACGGATAGCGAATTCTAGCATTTCCCTGCGTATGTCGAAAGTTAGGCATGAACATAGCCTGACCACTTGACAATATCATCTTCATTCAAGAATTTCCTTTACATTAACATTTGATTTAAGAGGAAATACTGTTCTGATGTCGAAGTTGCATAAAAATCTGATAAAACGCATTAAATTGCAAATTAACTCGAAAACTGTATTGAAAAGTATCCAACTCCAAAACAGGTTAGTCGTCACGATAATCAGACTAACAAAATGTCTTGCATTCACTAATAGAATGTCAATCATGCTAACCAAATCGACATTTAGTAATTGAACATGGACTTACTTAGAGGAGTTTCTGTCTTACCACTACAATAATCTTTCACTATATCTACTTTGTAAAACTAGAAGTACCTCTATAGAATCTTCTAAACAGATACGTTCAGTCTACTTGTCAAGAAGGGGCTACGGCTCTCAGTGTCGACAGAGCTAAACGCTCGTATAGCACTTGAGGGATGCTACGTACTTTAACACAGAGAAACTCTCCCAAAATGTGTATGCGTTTGATCTGAATACATTGAAATCTGCATTAATACAAGAGTATGATTGCGGACATAAAGAGTTTCTTACAATATTCACTTCAGATTAGTAAATGCGGAAACATTCATACGAAAAACGTCAGGCAAGAAAAAGCTATGTTTATCATGTTTATTACATCAAGTCATTAATAACCACATATTTGCTTTAATTTAATTCTGCATTTGTTATATGATGACATACATAGCAAGATTCCCATGAAGATGTGAGTATTAGCATGTCTTAGCTTATGAATACGTGTCTTGAATGAATATGCAATCTACTTTAGGACTTGCTGAAATGCTCCAGCTATTGCTCAGTAAGGATTTCGATCGCTACACTTTCATCACATTTAACAGACATAACGACTGTATTAGGACATAGCTGAAGCGCACAAGGATGCTTGAACAAGCAACTACCAAAAGTATCAAATCATGCTAACCAGAATAACAAATTCTTCTTTGGTAATGAATCAAGCATCACTTGGCACTAATGCATTTGAACTTCCAGTGCACTCAATGTGTACATTAACTGGGAAAGACCTTTCCAGATAAACCTGGATTTAGATAGCACAGCATTTGTGAAATCCTAAATGTTTAGACTATGGACTTATCTTAGAGACATGCAGTATTAATATAATGAGTAATAGAGCTATGATAAACACTACTGATTGAAGTCGAAAAAACCTAGGACATGCACTATATATGACAACAACTCAAGAAATGTTACTTAAATAACCCTTGAAATACTAGAATTTAAAAAACTTGTATTTCTACATACTACAAGAATCACAGTTATATGAGAAATCTAAGTTTTCTGACAAAACTCCAGTTGACTATCATCACTCAGTAAAAAGCATTGTGCACTTATTCAGTTTTGTCTTAAGAATTTTGTTGTGAATGATGAAGTTGAGTAAACACTAGTTTGATTTGAAAACATGGTAGATTCTTCAACAGACATATCAATGAGAAACTTTGAAAACAAACGAAACTTTAGATCAAATATTAATACATAGTACATCCTAATAGATTTCCGTTACATGAAAGCCCAAGCATCTTTACATGTATGTATGAGATGAATTAAGTATTAAAGCTTGGTTAAGGGTTTAAACCTGGTTCAAAGTAATTTAATTGCACCTATGAATGCATGATAACAGCAAAGCGTGATAACATAGGATTTGCTAAGTAGTGGCCGAGCATTTGAGCTAAGATTACATTTTGTAAGAAGGCGAAAAGTTTGAATGAACTCAATAGTTTGGGCAGATTCAATAGGAAAAATAAGCATACATTTGATATCAACTAAAGGTGTTATGCAATATTAACATAAACTCTAACATAATATAGAACATGATTTGCATCTTTCTAAGGTGATCATAGTAAACATCATTTTGCTTATTGATGTTAACAGTAGATTTTTATGGATCATTACAAACTATTACAATCTTTTGAACTATTTTAGATTATTCCATTAAAATATTTGATCACAACATGGATTAACATAAATCTTTTCTTATAGTTAGTAAGCTTGTAGTTAAGTTTAAAGCATATTGTACAGATGGAATATATTTGATCAGCATATTTACATTTTTGTAATTAATGTAGTGAGCTGGACATTTACAAACCATGAGTTAAAACACTTTGCTAGTCAGTAAATGTTTCTACAGTTACTAAATAAAATTAACACATGTCATGCGTTGTGTACAGATGTCACATATGCTAACTCTTCATAATAGATCTTTTGTTGAGTGAGTGCTATTTAGCGATTATTAAATAATAACTTGAAATTTTTACTACTTAATTGTTGTGCAATGAGTCCGACAAGATTCAATAAGCCATTTTTGAATCCACTCTTAGCGTACATATCATGTGCTTTAGTGGCATAGACGATTCAAGAAACAGATCTTACTGATTTCAACAATGCTATCTTAAGACAAGGACTCACTGAAGATCAAACTAACAACTCATTTGCAGTAACAAACTGATTTCAGGATAAACTAAACACATGTTAATGACATTTGACTGGTTTATTTTCTGATTCAAATGTGTAATTAGTCAAAAGATTAGGAGTTGTCACTTTCAGTTCTAAGTGCTGTATATTTGTGCTAGGACAGTTTAAAATATCCATTCAACGATGTCTTGTTTCGCTGTACTTGTTCATAGGTCTATGCTAGTTCATGAGTCCTCACAATCTATAAGACGAGACATCTCAACTAGCACAACAAAATTCAATGTATAACCATGTTTCACTGGAAATCGCTTTCAACTTTATGCACATCACTGCGACTCAAGCAGTCCTCTGCTAACATGCATGTGAGTGGACCTTTAACTGTAAATTAGTGAAGACTCAGTAATCATCTTTTGCAATAGTATGTGAACAAGTGCACTGATCGCATTTTACTTAATCATACAAGCTCAGAAGAAGGTGAGAATACTCGCAAACACAGTACTCTAAATTTTTACACGAATTCTGTTCTCGACTTTCAATGTATCCAGTGAGTCTTCATCATGCTTTATCAATCCATGCAACTAGAACTGTTGCATGTCAAGTGCAGGGCTGCTAGTATGGTAATCAATCTTTGCAATTGTAAAAATGCATGTATCACTGCAAGTATCAGTCAACAAAATTGCTTGTGACTTATGCAATTTGCTGCTTACAGCCTTAGCTGACCACTTTCTGGTCTTTTTTTAGTTATATTGAGTTAGCCAACTTACCTACATCTATTGTCCAGAAGCTGCTGCAACAAGGATCTGGAAAACAGGTAAAGACACTGAATTCCAGTAAATTCTTGATCTAATACATTGTTAATCGAACTCACTCAGTTCTTTCTTGATCATAGTTTGTGATTCCCCAGGAGAATTCTGAGTTCAGCTAAGTGTTCCGCAAAACCTGGTCGCCTTGACTCACTGACAGGAGTGAGATTAGACACAATCACCAGTTACACATCTTGACAGCCTTCTGACATCGTTGTTTGCATCACAGCTAAAATGTAGGTATTGTGTTTTAGGGACATGAGTACACTTCTGTCACTGACTTAGTAAACCAAGAGTTCTATTGAACTCTGTACTACTAAAGATCTTCACAGCCTGATGACATTTAAGTTGGGACTTAGAACAGAACAGTGTATCCCGGAAGTGAGTCAAAGTCTTACTCCCGTACGAGCTAACTCTTGAAGTCTGTAAACAGTTCACAGGCTGAACCCTGGCCCCAACATGAAATGCGTGTACCCCTAGAAATCACTTCTACCCTCGAAACATCATTGTTCAACAGTGCTTCCATAACATTTCACGTGCTAGTTTCTATCTTCTTTCCTTAATGTAATCATTCGTTTTAAAGTTAGCTCACCAGGAGGTCCACCTCTCGACCCACATGCCTTTGCACCTTTGCTCACTGAGCAGCAGACTCTATCATCAGTTCCCAGACATTGCTGCAAGCATCTAGCTTTGGCCCAGTGTCTTGGACCACGAAGACGTCACTCCTCCATCCAGATCAGTCAGCTTCTTGCTGTCCGCAGTGCTGGTCATCCCGACGATGTGACAGTAAGCCAGGTCCACATTGACACTAACTAGTCATGCAGCTACTCCAGAGCTGGTCAACATGTTGCAGTCTGACCCGACCCATCCTCACAGTCGTGAACTGACCTCCTGCCATGCAGGCAATCCGGCGTACCAGCTCCAGTCTGGCAGCCGCATCTCCAGGACAAGATTAGCGGCCCCACTAGCCAATGCTAGTCTCCTAGAACTCGCCGGCCGATCCAGTCCTAACCTTGCTGATGATGTCCGGCCCGTCCTTATTCACTGTCTATTCTGCATGTCATAGTCACTCTGCTGCGTCATTATCCAGACCTCAAGCCCTGAGAGCGACGAGCCACTGCGTACGTCACCTGGCTCCTAATGCAGGTCTTGCATTAGTGTGAATGGAACCTACATCTGACTGACTCCACTTTTGCCACAGAGTGTTAGTGCCATCTTACCTACCAACGTCCAGTGTGACAGACATCATCTGGAAGTGTGTCTTCAGGGGAACCCAAATTTGGCTCTGACACACTGATAGTGCAATGACATTGAAATCACGACCGCACATGTCTAAAAGGGGTAACTTCTTGCAGGGTAACGCAAATGAGAGAACATAAGTGAGAGTTAAATCGAGACTGGGTACTCTTCTGCCTCATGGAAACAGACAGAGAGAGGATGGATGCTCAGGACACTAACAGCTGTCAGGAGCTGGTTACCATAAACTTTCTACATTTGAGGTGTGCAGAATACAGAAGTACTATATCGTCCATGCTGTGTTTCTGAACACACAGGAGGAACGCGATCCCTATCACTTCATTCGATGGAACCTAACTGAATACAGATTTGGTTTCTGTTGAGTCAGAGGCCCAAACACAAATTCAAGTGAAGATGAAAATCAGCAGATAGGCAAGTGTACCTTTCAAAAACATAAGAACCCATCAACCTATGTGAAAAGAAAAAAAAAAAAAAAGAACAAAAAAGACAAAGCAAATATGACTGTGACTGTAAAAAGTGTGTACAAAAGAAAAAGACAACAAAAGAGCATGGGTCAAAAGGCATTATTGCCTCTACTGTGCCAATCAAATCTGAAGATGGAGAGGCACTTGCAGAGAAAGCATATGTAGATCAAGGATGTAGCATATGTGTTCAGCTTTCCTTAGGGTCAATAAAAAGAAAGGCTCTTTTGGAACAACTGTGAAATAAAGGTGATTTCAAGCACAATACCAAAGTTCTGGAAAAAGGCAGAGGACAACTGGTGACATGGAAGCAGCCATCACATGAAGTTGCTGTTAAGGATTATTTGCCTTGATCATTTTGTTTTGGAATGTTTGCTAAAAAAGATTTGAGAAGACATCCGTCCACATGCAAAAGTAAAACAACAGGTGTAACAGAAGATGGTGGAAAAAAAAAAAAGAGTGACAGTACAAAGCCGGGCTGCACGTCTGCTTCCAAAAGTGACTTCCTCCAGTGGATGCCAGGAAATCAACAACATGCGACAAGATGATGTGTCCTTTCACATCAGGAGTGATTCTTTGCTTTGCAGATACAGGGAATCACTGTATGCAAAACATGGCCATGTGAAATCCAGGCACCAGTTCTTGGAACTTCTGGAAAAAGCTGGAAGAACAATGTTTCTGTTAGTGCTCACCAAACTATACAAGAAAAGAGATGGAACAAACAAGATGACATCCCCTCACCAAAATGTGATGGCTCTGAGGAATCACCTCAGGATGCTAGAAGACAAAGCAAGGGATGAACTGACACAGCAGAGGAGTTTAACAGCATACAAAATGTTAAATGAGACAGTTCTGGCACAGCTCATTGTCTTTAACAACCGATGTGAAGGGGAAGCATCACGCTTGACTCTTGAGGCTTACAAGAGAGCAAGCGCAAACTCCATAAATGAAGACATTTATGAAACCCTATCACCACTAGAGAAAGAGCTGAGCAAGCTTCTAACTCGCATAGAAGTCCATGGAAAAAGAGGAAGAGGTACCTGTTTTCTTGACAGAGAATGAAGGAGTCCATTGACTTGCTGATTAAAAGGAGGGATGAAGTTGGTGTACCTTCTGAAAATCCCTATCTCTTTGCAAGACCTGGTGTAATGACAAACATACGTGGACTGTCTGTAAAAATATGCAGAGGAAAGCAAAGCAGTAAACCCTGAACTCCTGAGGTCAACAAAATTGAGAAAACAGGTTGCCACACTCTGCCAACTGCTGGATCTTAGTGAACAAGAGTTGGAGCAGGTTGCAACATTCATGGGCATGACATCAGAGTTCACCGTGACTTTTATCCACAGACAAAACATTTCAAGTTGCCAAAATAAGCAAGCTTCTATTTGCAATGGAACAAGGAATTGGCACCTTAATAGGGAAGAACCTTGACACAATCAATCTTTCTGTCACTGGTATGTAATGTCTGCAACAAAGATCATTTTGTCCTGCTCTGTTTTATTGTCATTGCATTAACAGTATTTTTGGAATGTTGTTAAACATATTTATACTTGAAATTGCTAGCTGCTAAGCCACTGGAGTAATTTCCCAAAGTTGCTAAACTACAGTAGATAGCCCATTAGAAGGCAATCTGTAGTAGACTGCTAGAATTCTACTATAGCTGGACAATGTCAGTCTTAAATAGAGCAAGGCTAGCGTGTTCCACTCAGCTCAGTGACATAAGTAAATTAAGTATTTGTACTTGTACAACCTCATTAGTCTGTGTGTTTGGGAGCACCAATATTTGGCTGTTATCCTTTGTAGGTGAAAGTTCCACATCAAGGAAACAAGGTGATGAGGTGGATGAAAAGTAAGTTTTAAAAATAAAAACAGTCCAACCGGTCTTTAATTTTTTACAATTATTTAAATAACTTTTAGTTCTACCTTCTCAAATGTGAGTTTGATCCCTATCCTCTGATCTTGTTAATAGAATATCTTTGGGCTATAATTTAAATGTTTTACTGTTTTCGTACAATAATAGACAGATAAATCAATCATGAGATTAATTGTTGGCTGCAGTCTACACTTGATGTCTACTTTAAGTACTTGCACCTGTACAATCTACTGCAGTCTATTTGCATATATAAGGTGGTCAGAATATTAGGAACACCTCTGAATACAATGCAGTTGAGTACATTATTTCTTTGACATCAGTGCTAAAACACAGGACTGAATTAACACCTCTATGATGATGTCAACAAAAACTGAACATTATAGGCATCACAGTAAACTTTGAAGAACAGTTTAATTAGATTGTGTTAGTGAATATAAACACTTGTAAACTCAGTGCTATGCACAGATGTGTGATTTCTCTATGTCTTCCTTTGACACTGTAAAGGATGAGGTGTCATTTTTAGTTTACTTGTTTTTCAGATAGACGTTATCATCTCTCGTACCTGAAAAAGAGACCTAACCCTCATGATGAGGATGGGAGTTCAGATATAGATGGTGAGTTAAAAGGCGTTTATTATGAAATCTACAAAAACTCCTACCTTTCAGCAACAGACCCTGCCAATTCTTTATTGAGATGAGTGTGGATGACGTGTCACTTTTTGTTTTGCTACTTTGCCACTTTTGCTATTTTACTCTTAAGAATATGAATTGCAATACTTGTCACCATTCCATTCTTTTGTTTCAGTGCATTTTTTTGAGATGGGTACTCCATCACAGTAAATATGTGTCATTTTTTATGGTACTTAAATTATTGTCATCATTGTGATATAGTTTTGTGGAAGAGCAGTTTTGTAATGTTCAAGGACACACTGCTGATTACACATTTGATCTCTGAATTTTAAGTGTTAGTAGCCAACTGTAAGGCTTTGGTAGTCAGATTATACTGTCAGCTCTGAAGTACATATGAATCCTGAATATCCATCATACTTTAGATTTCATTAACTAATGGTACTCTTGTGTGTCTGTCATAGTCAGGAACTAATGTCTTGTTATGTTTTGTCCTGTGTTCATGTTGTCTCGTGGGTTTTGCTTTTATTTTGAAATGTGTTCTCCTTTTTGTTTCAGGTGGCTTACCCTTCCTCGTTTCCCACCAGTGTAATTTTTTTTCCCCGTCCTAATTGTTTCCACTTGTTTCCCCTTACCTGGTGTCTATATATAGTCTCGTCTCCCCTTGTCCTGTGCCAGTTCGTCTCGTCTTTATGTCAGTGAACCAGCGTTTTTGCCCATGCTACCGTCCCCTTGTGTCAAGCCAGGTTTTGTATTTTGTTGTTACTTTTCCTTGTCGGAGCTACTGTTTTCATTGCTAGATTTTCCTTTGTTACTTTGTTTAGTGCCTTTTGTCCTCGTATGAGTGATTTTTTGTTCTCACATTATCTTGTTGCCTCTTGGAGTGATTTTCAGTTGTACTTTGTAATAAAATATTGTTTATTTTGTACTTTGTCGTCGAGTCGTGCATTTGGGTTCAGGTCCAAGTACAGCCTTAACAGTGTCTGGTTACTTTTGTATCAGACCCCATGAACAAGCTTGGTTATGAGGCCCTCACAGAAGAAGAGGAGAGGGAATCGAACCAAGACTTTGGTGGCAATTGGTAAGTCTTTTATAACTGGTTAGAAAAAAAGTATATACTTTAAAGCTACCATTAGACACTTTCTGTGACTGACTGTCTGCAAGCCATGCAGTGGGTTTGGCAACATTAATTCCATTTATGCCCCTTAATAGTTTGCTAGCAATTAGATAGAATTGTGCAGTGCTCTTTAAACACAAATCAACAATATTTTATATAATTTAACGGCACTCCATGTTTCATTGCAGCAGTAATGGTTAGGTGTGGCTTCTCAGTGGTGGTAAGGGGCTAGTGTAACCTGAAAAGTGACACCAGTGCACAACTCTAACCTGTTAAGTGTAAACTCTCATGTATGAATTATTTTAGCCCTTTTTGCAGATAAAGTTGCATGCTTTCACTATATCTACCTTTGACACTCTGCATAGGATGAGGTGTCACTTTTTGTTTGTTCTTGTTTTTCAGATGGAGGTTCTGACCTCTTCTCCCCAAAAGAGACCTAACCCTCACAATGAAGATGGGAGTTCAGATATAGATGGTGAGCTAAATAGCATTTGTTGTGAAGTAGAAATAATAATAATAATAAAAAAACTCTCCTGTCTTTTAGCAGTAGATCATACAGGTTATTTTTCAGGCTTTACCTTTGAAATGGGTATTCAATCACAGTAAATATTTAATGTCATTTTTTTAATGGCAGTTAAATTATTGTCCTATTGTGATACAGTTTTGAAGAAAAGTTTTGTAATATTAAATGACACACTGCTGATTACACTTTTGACCTCTGAATTTTAAGTGTTAGCAGCCAATTATCAGGCTTTGGTAGTCAAATCAAATCAGGCTTTATTGTACTTTATTGTGCTGTACATACAACTGCAGTGCAGGCAAAATGAGAGTGTTTCTTGGGGTCAGGAGAGAGAAGGTAGAAACAAAGAAAATAAAAATCGATCCCTGCAAACACCCCCCCCTCCCTCTGACCCTTGAGACCCCCCCGCCTAACCCTTAATTATGATCCGTTAGCTCGGGGTTAGTAGAAAAATCGGTGTAATTCTTGGCACTGGGGCGTCGCTTATATGGAATTTTACTAACACCCTTATAACTTCTACATTATACATTTTAGACGGCTGAAAATGGCAAAATAAATATTTCACACTTCCTGCGTAATTACCAAAGCGTTTAATGTCATTATATTTGGCTTTTTCAAAGAATAAACCCTTTTCAAAAAACTTTTTTTTTATCCACTAGATGGCAGCAAGAGACCACGTAATCATTTTCACACCAAAATTCCTTTGGGCAAGACTACGTGTCGAAAAGTTGGAATTCCACAATACAGCCCGGTGGTACTTCCGGAACTTGAACTTACCCACTATTCTCTCTAAAACGTCCCCCCCTCTGTCACGTAACTCTCCCGGCATGTGTCAGTGTCACTTGTACACAATGTACATCCGTTTCCCAAAGCTTTCATGTTAGCAGGTTCAATTCCTGGAATCGGTCGATGCTTTTTCCGGAAAAATAACTTGGTGTCACCTGGTTCCAAATGGGTGTGTCCAACCTCAGCCCGATATAAATACGAGCGGTTTTCACCTGCAGTTAGGCCCTGGCGATGATGAAGGTAAGAACCCAATTATTTCATGTAGATTTTTTTTTTTTTTTTAAGGTCACTATCAAGGATGTAGATGTGCTCTTGCTGTAGATAATTATGATCTGTTAGCTCGGGGTTAGTAACAGGTTAGTAGAAATCTCATCATTGCGGTAAACTTATATGGAATTTTTTTCAAATCCTTACAACTACTACATTATACATATTAAACGCATGAAAACAGCAAAATACATATTTCACACTTTGAGGATAATTATCAAAGCGTTTAATGTCATTATATTGTACTTTTTTCAATGAATAAACCCTTTACAAAAAATTGAACTTTTGCACTTCTATTTTTATCCACTAGGTGGCAGCACGAGACCATGTAATAATTTACACACCAAAATTCATTTTTGCATGACCACGTGTTGAAAAGTTGGAATTCCAATATACAGCTCGGTGGTACTTACCGGATCCAGGTACCTTTTCTGGAACTTGAACTTACCCACTCTTTGCTCTAAAACGTTCCCCCTCAGTAAAGTAACTGTCCCGGGCATGTGTCTGTGTCACTTAACCAATGTACATCCGTTTCCCAAAGCCTTCATGTTAGCAGGTCAAATTCCTGGAATCGGATGGTGCTTTTCCGGAAAACGAACTTGGTATCAGCTCGTTCCGAATGGGTGTGTCCAACCTCAGCCCAATATAAATAGGAGCGGTTTTCACCTGCAGTTATCACCCGTGACTATGAAGGTAAGAACCCAATAATTTCATGTAGAAGGTCACTATCAAGGATGTAGACGTGCTCTTCCTGGATGTAGACATATCTGATATATTCTTTCATGTAGATGTATAAGGTCATTATCCTGGATGTAGACGTGCTCTTCCTGGATGTAGACATATCTGACATATTCTTTCATGTAGATGTTTAAGGTCACTATCCTGGATGTAGACGTGTTCTTCCTGGATGTAGACATATCTGACATATTCTTTTATGTAGATGTATAAGGTCATTATCCTGGATGTAGACGTGCTCTTCCTGTAAATAGACATATTCTTTCATGTAGATGTATAAGGTCACTATCCTGGATGTAGACATATCTGATATTCTTTCATGTAGATGTATAAGGTCATTATCCTGGATGTAGACGTGCTCTTCCTGGATGTAGACATATCTGACATATTCTTTCATGTAGATGTATAAGGTCATTATCCTGGATGTAGACATATCTGACATTCTTTCATGTAGATGTATAAGGTTATTATCCTGGATGTAGACATATCTGACATATTCTTTCATGTAGATGTATAAGGTCATTATCCTGGATGTAGACATATCTGACATTCTTTCAAGTAGATGTATAAGGTTATTATCCTGGATGTAGACATATCTGACATATTCTTTCATGTAGATGTATAAGGTCATTATCCTGGATGTAGACATATCTGACATTCTTTCATGTAGATGTATAAGGTCATTATCCTGGATGTAGACGTGCTCTTCCTGGATGTAGACATATCTGACATTCTTTCATGTAGATGTTTAAGGTCACTATCCTGGATGTAGACGTGCTCTTCCTGGATGTAGACATATCTGACATATTCTTTCATGTAGACGTATAAGGTCATTATCCTGGATGTAGACGTGCTCTTCCTGGATGTAGACATATCTGACATATTCTTTCATGTAGACGTATAAGGTCATTATCCTGGATGTAGACGTGCTCTTCCTGGATGTAGACATATCTGACATATTCTTTCATGTAGATGTATAAGGTTATTATCCTGGATGTAGACATATCTGACATATTCTTTCATGTAGATGTATAAGGTCATTATCCTGGATGTAGACGTGCTCTTCCTGGATGTAGACATATCTGACACATTCTTTCATGTAGATGTATAAGGTCATTATCCTGGAGGTACACGTGCTCTTCCTGGATGTAGACATATCTGACATATTCTTTCATGTAGATGTATAAGGTCATTATCCTGGAGGTACACGTGCTCTTCCTGGATGTAGACATATCTGACATATTCTTTCATGTAGATGTATAAGGTCATTATCCTGATGTAGACATATCTGACATTCTTTCATATAGATGTATAAGGTCATTATCCTGGATGTAGACGTGCTCTTCTTGGATGTAGACATATCTGACATTCTTTCATGTAGATGTTTAAGGTCACTATCCTGGATGTAGACGCGTGCTCTTCCTGTAAATAGACATATCGGGAAATCAATGTTGCTCATCAACATTTGTGGACATTGATATAGATTTCAAAATTTTTACATTGCCACGCCTTTTCTGTACCGTAGACAAAGACCAAGTGCCCAGAATGTGGAGGACATTACGTGTCCCTTTCCGCCATCTGCGGGACCGGCATGACATGAAGGATGATAAACTCTTCATTAGTAAGAAACATCTAAGATATGGTGGGAGACTGAGGTGCCCCATCAAAGACTGCGGATCACAGAAAGACTACGCGAGGCTCGACAAGCACCTCATCTCTGCCCATGGGAGAACCCGGGTATGATACACTTTACACGACAATTTCATGGAAAACATAAACCGTATTCTTATTTCCATTTTCGCTCAATCATTTCATTCTCTCATGACAAAGCTCATGACCAAGGCCAAGAAAGCCGCAATTAAAGAAAAACTCCGGACCCTCTACCAAACACCACCACCACTGCAAACACCACCACTGCCAGCTCCACCGACCCAACCCCCGGGGACTCCATCGACAAACCCTGCGCCCCAATCTCCACCTCCACCAGCACTGCCTGCACAAACTGGAGCACTGTCCCCACCACCACCAACCCTGACCTTCATGGTTAATGGGTTGCACTCAATTAAAGACAGGCTGAAAAAGCTCTTGGAGGAGGTTGAGCTTCTACAGACTGTGACACAGCAACTGTGTGCTCTACATCCTGCGACAGCATCTGCCTCCACAGCCAGCAGTCCCTGCTCTACTCCTACCTCTCACTTGCAACAACCTGCGGCGAGTACGTCCTCTGCTCCTGAAACCCGCAGGTAGGGTGCCGTGGCTGCTCTGTCCTCTGCTCCTTACACCTGCAAGGAGGGTGCCGTGGCTGCTCCGTCCTCTGCTCCTGACACCCGCAGGGAGGGTGCCGTGGCTGCTCCGTCCTCTGCTCCTGACACCCGCAGGGAGGGTGCCGTGGCTGCTCTGTCCTCTTTTCCTTACACCCGCAAGGAGGGTGCCGTGGCTGCTCCGTCCTCTGCTCCTTACACCCGCAGGGAGGGTGCAGTGGCTGCTCCGTCCTCTGCTTCTGACACCCGCAGGGAGCACTGGAAAAAAAGGCCACTCCAAAAATCAGCCAAAAAAATTAATACAAGATAGTTTTGCTTGTAATAAGCAAAAAAAATCTCTAATGGAACAGGTGAAAATTCTCTTGGTAAGATTTCTTGAAATAAGACATTATATTTAAGCCTTACAAGATAAGAGTGATCTTGAAATTAGCTGGGAAAACTCATTTTTAGCTATATTTGACTAGTATTGTGATGTTTTGTGTCTCATAATAAGCTTGTGATGTGCAAAAATAGTATTTTCCCCTCAAAAGTAGCATCTTTTTTGTCACCCTGTTTGTTTCAAGTATATTTAACTGATTTTTAGTTCTATAATTGTTACACTGTTCTATATTTAAGTCCACCATCTGCTTGAAATAAGATTAGAAGCTGGCATTTTGAGACAAAATGGCTTGAATTTAGCATTCATGACTTGTATTATGCAGTGCTCTTTTGCCATAATAAACCGTACCATCCTGTCATCATCTCAAGTGTATTTACCTTATTGTAAGCGCTACAAAAGTAAAACTGTTCTAGATTCAAGACATTAACTACTTCTTATAAGACAGAAAAAATGAAAACTAGTCTTGCATTTAACCAACTTTTTTATTTAAACAGCAAAAGTCCCAGAGAACTGCATAAAGGGAAACAGCTTCATTTTACATTTCTCACAGTATTTATGGAACTGCAATATGAAAACACAGCAAAACCTGCCAAATATGTGAGTGAGTTAAGGTCAGGTCCAAACATCTGAGCAATCTGCCCCTCAATACACATACAAAATATGTGCTTTGCACAGGCACACTCAAAGCATCGACACACTAGGCACACTACAACTGCTAACTTAGCCAAATTCAGACCAAGAATCAATAGCAATGAACATGGGACTGTAGTACCCTTGGGGGGAGAGAGGAAGTGCTATCCTACGCCATGTCTGACCACTGGTTTTATTGGCCAATAAAGCTTTCCACTCAGCCATGCTCTTCTTGTAAGACGATGTGAGATCTCTCTCATGGATTTGGTCTAAGAGGACCTCCGTCTGTATGACTGAAAGCAGAGTGGCTACACACTTTGGATAAGTCAGGTGTAGGGTATAATAGTAGGCCATAAGGTATAAAGCACTCTCGGCAAGCTTGTCTTTTGGAAAGGTGGTTATTGCCATATCTCCTACCACTAGGAGGCAGTTGGACGGACTGACAATCAGGACTGGGCAGGAGAGAGGGCGTTTCTTCAAGTAGGAATTGGGGTCTTCTGCTTCCTGTAACACATAACACAGACATTCTTCTGGATAATACATTTTGGTCATTTGGAACCTAGGGTAGAGGGTTGTTTACAAACACATAACTTTACAAAGTAAAAGTCTGACAAAAGTTACAGTACTGAGAAAGCTCCATCTGAAAGTGCTGTTTTAACTATCCCCAATGCATTTACTGTTTACACACATCTAGCCTTCCAAAAGAACTAAAACCAAGGCTAGGCTAGTCTGGCTTGGTTATCATTAAGGTGATAAAACCTTCTACCATGTAATGCACCCGTTTTTGTACATACTGTGACATAGCCAAGACATCTACCCAGTGAAAATCCTCACAAATGTTTTAGGTGTCTTTGATGCTTAGAACATACAGTATGTGAATAGGAAATACATTGCCAGTCATCAGGGGCAGCACCTTCAGTGATAATTTTTTTCCGATACTGCAGTAAAAAATTATCCTGCAACATTTTACACAGCTCACCTCAAGGACATGCAAACATGTCCTTGAGGACAAACAAACTCGGGCAAACAAAAACAAATTGGTTTTGATTTATTACACCTTAGGTAACATCAACCCTAAATATAGATCAAGACTTGCTGCCATTCGTCTGCTTACCATGATAAAATCAAAAGATCTTTCCCATTGTGGTATTGATGAGATACTTGAGAGGATTAACTGTGACTTAACTGAGCTGAGTGATGGTGTCCAGGTTGTCACTGCAAATGGTAAGAGGACAATTTATGGGGCACTTATGTCTGTGTGTGGAGACACTCTAGCTCAGCATGAAGTGGCTGGATTTAAGATAGGAGTGGGATTTGCCTACAGTAAATGCAGGCACTGCGAAATGCAACTTTGAAGACATGCAGGAGCAATTTAATGAAGACTTGTTTGTTAAAGGACAATGGCAAGTCATAACAGGTAATGTAATGACACTGAAAAGGCAAATACTGACTTTCTGAAAGACAATCTAAAACTGACATATGGCATAAACAGGAGAAGCAAATGAACAGAATTTCCTCACTTTGATATAATCAATCAAACCCCACAGGACATCATGCATGTCATTCTTGAAGGTGTTGCCCCATATGAAATCAAATGTGTTTTAAAGCATCTTGTGCTTTCAGGGCATATGGACTTAGACGCATTCAACAGTGCAATTATTTGTTTCCTTATTCTCCTGTGGATGCAAGAGATAAGCCTTGCCCCATATCTGTCAATACACTGTCATCAAATGACAATAAATTGAAACAGTCAGCTGGGCAGATGCTGGTTTTGTTAAAGATCCTGCCATTTCTCATTGACAAAATTGAGAAAATGATTACACACAAGTGCTCCTTAAGTTGTTAGAGATTCTAAAAAAAAAATCTATTTTCACCTATTATTGCTCTTTCAAGGCTGAAGCTTTTAATAGAGCAACATTTAAAACATTTCAAACAACTGTTTCCAGATGCAAATATTATACCTAAACAGCATTACTTGCTGCATCTTCCTTCTCAGATTAAGGCACTTGGTCCTCGGTGAGGCATATGTGTATGCGCTTTGAGTCAAAGCACTGCTTTTTTAAGCAGTGGGCTTTGAAAAGTAGTTTTAAAAACATCTGTAAGTCTCTTGTGAAGCACAACCAACTTTATGAATGTAGTCAGAATGTGAATGAGAAACATCCAATTTGTTCAAGTGACGTTGACATGGGCCCAACATCTGAGGTGAAAAATGTTCACTATGTAGAAGGAAAGATTAAAGCCTTCTTAGGAATAGAGCACGTTGCATATATAGTTTCGGTACAGTGGATTATACAGCATGGAAATAAGCATACATGTGGAAAATCTTTTGGTTATTTCTAATGTGGAGTTTGCACTTGTGAAAAACATTTCTATTTTAAATGCGTCAGTGTATTGTTTTGAATGCCAACCTCTCTCTACAGTTGGGTGGAATGATCATTATTTAGCTTACGAGGTAGAAGTTCCTAACCTAGCTCAAGCCAATATTTTCATGGATGCTGAAAAGCGTGTTGATTATACACCATACTACTATGTAAACTTCAATAATAGCAAGTACATTCCACTGAAGTATGATCTCACAGACATCATCAAACATCATTCTTGAGTCTGTATTGAGCGTGGGAATTTGGGCTGATTTTTTTTTTTTTTTAAGCACTGACAAACACTGTAATTGATGACAGCATTTATTTTTACTTATTACTTTTGTAATAATGTGGTGCAGTATGTCTAGAGTACGACAGAACAGAGAAGGAAACAATTCCAGCTTTTGCCTTTGTCTTTGTTAGATATATGGACAGTTTGAAGGAAATGTAAGAAAAATAGCCACACTGTATTGTGCATGAGTTGTTGTGCATGTTGACCTGCAGTTTTCAATAAAGCAGATCTGTTGTCTCAGTTCAAGTTGAGTCTATTTCTTAAAACAAGACGATTCATCTTTTACAAATAACACAGCAGCTTAAAAACCTTATGACATGTCAAAAAAAACCTTGTTTCATCTGAGATATGACTCAAAACAAGATGTTTTCAAGACAGTTTCACTTAATAAGATATTCAAGATGCACTGTCTAAAAACAAGCTCCTTTATCTCGCTTAAATCTCTCTCTTTAGGTGATTTTGTCTTATATTAAGTGTGATGAGATATTTTGACTAGAAATTAGAAAAATATACTTGGCAAGATTTCCAAACCACGCCTCGGAGCAGGAAGTTACTGACTTGGTCGGGTCCTTTGGCAAGATCAACAACATGATCCTCATGCCGTGCTCAGAAGAAGAGAGTGAGAAGAGCCAAGGACAGAAGGTACGTCTAAGAGTATCTACATGTTCATGTGTTTCACAAGAAATTTCACTTTGAGATTTGATGTTCCAGAGCAGTTTCAAACAGATGATAGGAAAAAATCAAAAGAAAAACAAAGTGTAGTCAGTGTTGCAGTTTGCTCATGCTGTGAATATTACAGGCAAAAAGAAAGAACATGTTTCAGTAATCAGTCCATTTCTTGAAAACAGAGGATGCTTATTTTCTGTTGTATTAAAATGTGCAGAATTAACATTTTCTCTAAGTGTGTTTTACAAGAAAGAATAGCATTGGCCTGTTCATCTGTCACTTTTCAGTCAACAAAACAGTGGCTGTGGATATTTTAGCCTGTGCAGATTTCCTGCTTCTGCTTTGCACAATGGCATCGTAGTTTCTGTCTGTCCCACGTCATCACTTTGTCTCCCTCCCTTGCTGGAGGCATCTGTATGCATGGTGAAGGCTGAAGACGCTCAGGCACTGGCTAACTCCACAAATCTCTCCATCAGAGACCAGAAGATCACTGCTTCAACAGCCAAGGTACCATGTGGAAAACACACACATGTGGCACTGAAGGGATGTTCACTTTAAACCCTTTCAATCATAGAAAACATAAAGCTTCCACAATAATGCTGAGTGGAGTTTGTTTTCTGCCTAAATGCAATTGTTGATTCAGAAACCATTTCATACACAAAATTAGTTTCAATTCCTTTTTTATATTATTATTTTTTGATGTTTGAAGTCTCATTTCTGTTTGATTTCAAACCTGCAGTCAGATATGATTATTTCTGACTTCACAGCAAACCTGCTTCAGGACAGGAGAAGGGTCCTGCCGGGGAAGACTCAGGTAGGACAACAAAAAACTGCTAGTCTGCAGACAGTAAGTGCTAATATATCCACATCTATCACTGTCAAGAAATACTCAGTATATCTAGTTAAAATCACAGTCTGTTAACTGTACATGATCACATGGAATAAACTGTAGCTTAGTCACATGTAGTCTGGTTTGTGATGTCTTGCTTTTGCTGGCTTGTATTTGTGATGTGTATGAAAACATACTGAGTGTAGCATCTTCCCCTCCTACTCCCCACTGCAGGAGCTGAGGCTGAACACAAGACGTCTGATGAGGTACAGTTTCCTTCACTTCCATCACATTTTCTTGTGTTTCAGCCTGATACTAAAATCCTTTCAGGTCATTTTTCCCCCTCATCAGTCTGAAAACAGAATTTTATGTTTGGAAATGTATTAAAAAGGAAAACCTGAGTTCAGCTAAATGTCTGTCAAATTCACTTGTTCTGTAATGTCTCCTACAGAAAGGCATGGTGTTGATCACAGGACTTCCTGAGAGCAGCTGCTCAGAGAGTGACATCATCAAGCTGATCCAGCCCTTTGACACGCCCTCGGACCTCATCCTGGCAAAACAAATGGGAAAGGTTGGTGTGATCACACCAGGAGGAGAGGAGAAAACACCTGGACACCAGTAATACATGTAGCCATGCAATCTGCTTCTGCCATAGCTTAAACTACTATCACAGGCTCAGTGGGACTGCTTTGTGGACAGTCTACACACTCAGTCTGTCCATAGATACTAGTTTCTGGATTGTTGACCTGTTAAAAAGTTCACCTTCCTACAGCACCGTGTTAAAAACATCCTTATTGTATGTTAGGTGCTTGTGTCAGTGGCAGACACGGAGATTGCTCAAGAGATAGTGAAAGTCCACTCCTTCATCCCCACCAAGGTTAAAGACTGTGAGCTGAAGATAATCCATGTCAAACAGCATATTGGCCTCAGCACACCGGTAAGGCCTCTCATCATTCACCCACATCCTTTACACGACACTCATCATCTTTTTCTCCTCCTCTGCTCTAATCTTCTATATTAAATATCTTCCTTTTGTGTGCTTGCTTCCTTCATCTTGTGCTTAGTGCAGTTTTTCTACTTGTTTGTGAACCTTGAGCAGCGACCAGCAGGTCAGCCATGATCCCACTCTGCCTGACACCTTAAACAGCTTCTTGGCACACTTCGACTCTCCAAGCAGCAGAAGGACTGTACATCTTCCTCAGACAGAGGTGCAGTATCAGCTTCTCGTCTTGCAGCTGCACCAAGTGACCTCCGCCATGAGGAGGATCAACATCAACAAGGCTGCAGGTCCAGACAAGGTGTGAGGTCCTACCCTGAAGTCATGCACTGAGCAACTGGCAGGAGTTTTTCTGGACATTTTCAACCTGTCCATGCAGCTTTCCACAGTCCCTGTATGCCTGAAGTCCTCCATCATTGTGCCTGTGCCCAAGAAAGCCATCACCTGCCTCAATGATTACCGACCTGTCACTCTGACTCCAGTCCTCATGAAGTGCTTGGAGAGGATCCTCCTAAAGTACATCAAGGACGCCATCCCTGCTGGCCTGGACAGCCTCCAGTTTGCCTACGGGGAGAACCGTTCTACGGAAGATGCTGTCTCGTTAGCACTTGACACGGCCCTGACTCACCTGCAGCATCCTAACACTTATGTTAGGATGCTATTTGTGGACTTCAGTTCAGCCTTTAACACTGTTCCCCCAGACATGCTGGCCCTGAAGCTCCACAACCTGAGTTTGTCAACAACGCTCTGCTCCTGGATCAGTGACTTCCTCACCAACAGGCCCCAGGTGGTGAGGAAGGATAGGAGAGTCTACATCTGCCCCACTGATCCTCAACACTGGCACGCCGCAAGGTTGTGTCCTCAGCCCTGCCCTCTTCACCCTCTTCACACATGACTGCTCTGCCATCCACCCCACAAACATGGTCGTGAAGTTTATGGATCGACACCACGTGGTGGGTCTCATATCCAACAATGATGAGACCCACTACAGAGAAGAGGTCCAGAATCTGACACAGTGGTGTAACAGGAATAACTTCATCCTGAACATCAGCAAGACCAAGGAGGTCATAGTGGACTATAGGAGGTCCAGGAAGACTGAACACGCTCCTGTCTGCATGGGGAGGCGGTGTAGCATGTGGACAGCATAAACATGAGTGACTTTGTGACATTAGATGAAGTAGGAGATGTTACCGACCTTCTGTCTTCTCCTGCTCTTGTTCCCATGGAAACCACAGACAGGGAGGAGGAGGATGCTCCCACATCTGTCCCTCAGGACACTACAGGGGTACATTTTAGCTTGCGTATATCCCATCAAGCTTTTCTCTACATGTTTGATGGGGGGTGTCCCAGACTTAAATGTCCACAGTCTTATGACGCCAGTCCTTTTCTGGGTTTCTGCTTCTTGGACACACCAATGGAGGTTGCCATAGAAACAGCAGTATCGGATGCCACAGCGACTCTGCTCAAGTCTGATCAACAAGTATCAGAGTCCGAACCCGTGAGAGCACCAACAGCTGACTCCTCAGACAGGTTGTCAGGTTTAACACCCGGTCCGGTCCTCACCGCTGCAGCATCCACCTTACCAGCTCCACAGGCTGAGTCCTCTCTCAGCCAAACACCTGAGACTGGTACAGCCTCACACTGATTTCACTTCTACCATCAACACAAGGAAACACAGTCTTTCCTAGATATTTTTCTTTATTTGTTTTTGGTTTCAAATTGTAAATTTGGCCTGACATCTGTCTTTATGTTTAGAAATCACACCACTGCCCACCCTGGACTCCACCCCAGAGGTCCAACACCTGTCCGTGCCTGCCCCTGCAGCATCAGGTAACCCACCTGAAGCTGCCCCTGCAGACTGCTCCTCAAACAGCCCAGCCATAGGAGCAGTGACCACAGAGAGTGAGGACGATAAGAAAGAGGAGAGTCCTCTCAGTCACAGCCAGGCCAAGGAGGAGGAGACGGTGCTGGTGTTGGACAAAACAGAAGGACAGGAGAAGATGCAGGACCAGGAGGACAAAGAGACGGGAGCTCCTGCTGCAGAGACAGGTAGGCTTTGATTTTCTTTGAAGTAGAACTTTGAGTGGCAGCAGTTCCTCAGTGGGTAGAGAATCAGGCTTGATGATGGGACGTTGTCCTTGGGGCAGGTACTTGCCATAAGTCATTGCAGGTGTTTAATAACAGCACCAAGATGAAGACGCATGAAGTCCATTTGGAAAATGCTTAATTATTAGCTTATCTGCTTTGTTGAGCAAAGCCAGGACCAGGTCTTTTAATCCTGTGTATGTTCTAGATTGGACTTTAAAGCAGTCCCGTCTCTTCTAGGAAAGCAACAGATGTCCAAAGACATAACAAACAGAGAAGAGGAGAGTATGAAGAAGACATTACAGATGAAAAAGCCCATGAGCACTGACTACTCCCTCCCCCTTTTGACCCCCAGCAATCCAGTTGGTATGACAGTATTTATTTACCGTGACTGTTCATCACTGTTTTCTCTAGAGTCACGTGTATTTCTAGAGTCACTCTCGTGTGTGTGTGTGTGTGTGTGTCCTCAGGTATGGAGTTCTTAGTCCCAAAGATCGCTTTCTTCTGTACAGTATGTAATCCATTCTTCAGTGGAACCACAGAAGCTGAGATCAACCACTGCAAAACCATCAAACACTATGAGAACCTAAAGGTAGGCAGCTCATGGTTATTTGCTGCAGTTTCTCCCTCTTTTATTCTGCTCCATTTTCACACTTACTGTGATACAGGTGATAAAACGTCCACGTGTGTTCACGACGGTGAATGTGACTGACAAACCAGACCCCAGCTGAATGTGGCTGTGAAGCTTTTGACTCAGTTTTGCCATTCCACTCCTTTTGTATCGTCTCTTTATTTCTCACTCAAGGTCCAGATTCTCACACCGGTATAGATTAGTCTCATATCTCCATTTAAATAAATATGACGTCAATAAATTGCATTTACTAAATTGTGGCTTGTCGCTCATTCACAATCTCAGTGTCTGATAATATTTGATAGAAGTCTGTTATCAATGATTTATAGCATCATAAAGCCACACACTGTCATCACAATAACCTTAAAGCAAAGATGGAAATCTCACTGCATCAACTTGTATCTTTACACCTGCACTGATTTTCATTGGCATGTACAGTAAATTGCTAATACACTATTTTAGACTGTCTGCTACTCACACTATTTGCTATTCTATATGTTGCCTGTCATTTACATAGTGCTTATATCCAAAGGGCTTTATATTTGGCTCTTGTTTACCCATTCAAATACACACACACACACACTGATGGCAGTGCTTGCCGCTTCTGCATGTGGACAGGAGGAGCTGAGGATCAAACTGCCAGCCCAGTTCCAGCAGCTCCTCCTGCAGTGAGAGCCACTGGCCACATGCCTTAGACAACCTTGGCATGACTACAGCCAGTGACGTCCACGCCTCAGTGACTGTGGGGTAAACACTCAAACCAGGGATCCTTTGTGTGGCACTTGTCAAGTCCCAGCTTATTAGCAGGACATTTATTTCAGCACAAGATGGCAGTACACTCTGTTCTAAGCTCAGAGCATCAACCTGTTTCTGGGTTTCAATTCAATAAGCACATTATATATATACAGTAGTGGAAAAAAGTTTTGGGACACCCTTCAAATTTTACACAATCTCAAATATTATCATGAAATATTTGCAGAAAAATCTTTTAGGATTTCACAAGATGTGGCTGCATCAGACAGACACAAACAAAAATCATTTCTTTTTGTTTATTGTTATCAAGACAAAAATTAGCAAAAGTAAATTCTTCATGGTGTCAACATGTCAGTTCTCAACATTGTTGTTATCAAAGTTAACAAATAGCAAAGAATGTCTTCAAAACTGAACAAAAGATAAAGCATCACATAACAGAATTCATATTTAGTACTCCTGCCATTAGCAAGCAGTATCGCTTTAATCCTGGCTGGCATGTTCTCCACGAGCCTTTCACACTGTTGAGGGGTAATCTTCTCCCATTCTTCTTCAATTACTGTTTTTAATTGTTCCAAATTCTTTGCTTAAAACAGACCTTTTGATAATCCAGCAAAGAGCACTTTTCTGTAGAGAAGTCTATATGTCAGCTCAAGTTATTTCTGGCTTTTTTCCTTTGCATCCTCAACAATTTTCCTGCCACTTGTGGCTGAAGTTTTCTTGCTCTACCTGAGCGTAGCTTGGTTTCAACAGAAGCCCATATTTTCCACTTCTTCATCAGAATTTGAACACTACTGATTGGCACTGTCAAATGTTTGGATATGTTTTTCTATCCTTTTCCTGCTTTCTAAAGTTCAAATACCTTCTCTTGTAGGTCTTTTCATAGTTCTTTTGCTTTCCCCATGGTTCAGAATCCAGCAAAGTCAGTGCAGCACTAGATGAAATGTGCAGGCATCTGTCAGGAGCCCATAGACTCACTGACTTTTTATACACACACACACTAATTACAGCCAAACAGGTGACAGGTGTGGACAGTGACCCTTAAAAGCCATTTAAAGCTGTTTGTGTCAACTTGTGTGCATAGTATCAGGCCAAAACTTCAAGGGTATGTATACTTTTGATCAGGGCCATTTGGGTGTTTCAACTTGTCTCTATGATTTAAAAAGAGCAAATATAATTATGTGATAATAAATAACTTTGCCTGACCACTAACTCTGAATGAGAAAGAAAAGCTTTTGCATGATCAAACACATTTTCTGAAAAATTGACAAAATTTCACAAATTTTGCCAGGGTATGTAAAATGTGATTTTCTGAAACAAACTACACATATATTTTGTTGAGATTATGTTTTCTTTTCTTTCTTTCCTTCTTTGCTTCTTTTTTCCGTCTTTCTGAAAACTTTCCGGCAAAGTTTCCTTGAAGGTACAATGGTACTCTGTGCTGGGCTGAATTCCACACTGATTGTTACTAATACTGTCATCTAATACTGTCTGTATACAGTATAAAGAGCTTTATTTCCAACATGGTACACCTCAGTCATACTACAGTAACAGCTATCTGTAATGTATCCACACTTTGTAATTTGAGCCATCTGGATTCTTCCAATTGTGACTTTTGGAGCTGCATTTACCACTTTGCCTCATTCATGGCCTGTAACGTGCCTACTTGTAATTTGGATATTTCCTCAATGGCAAGTTGCTGATGTGGATTCAAGAAAATATTTTCTTCTTCCACTTAAAGAACTACAACCAACTGTGCTGAGCAAAGCACATGCACACAAAACACACACATACTCACTCCTGGACTTAAAGTTGGTGCTATATGTGCAGCCTTTCTTCTTTTTATTTCTCTTACTGTTCAAACAGTGCACATAGTCATTTTTGGTCATACTGTTTATAGTATTTATTATTATTGTTTCCTCTAATAATTTTCTTGGAGCCTATTGTGGATTTTTCTGCAGGCTGGCTGGCTGAACCCTGTCAATGGCCAGTTGAAGCAGAGCTCAGGCCCAGCTGAGGCCCCACACCTTCTTCGTGTAGTCTTTTGTCTCCTGTAGAATTCTCAGTTTTTCAGATCTTTAGTCAGAGTAAATGCACAGAGTCAATCAGAGGCTGGAGATCAGAGAAGTTGAGTCCAGGATGCTTTATTCCTCAATACAGAGCTCAAAAGCATGAGCAGTCCTGCAGGAACAACTGAAACTTAGTCAAATGTACATCATATTTTATATGGTGGGTTGCACCTATTCTCAGGGAAATGTCTGGGCGTGTTTGGGCATGTCCCTTTCCCATTTCCGTAATTAATATTGGCCAGTTTTTATCAGTGTCAACCACTTCCTCACTAAATCTTATTTTTCAGGTACTTTGACAGGTCTGAGTTACAATGGTGTCTTTTTCTCCTTGGATGAGTTATAGGCTCCTCCCGTCGGATGTACCTTGGGCATATGTTGTTATCTAATGGTGTCAGGAAGTTTCATTATTTATTTTTAAAAACTGTCCAAGCCAATCTTATCTCAGTTTTACTCCTACAAGCCTTAATAATGGCTCCTTCAAGATTCAGCAGTGCTAGACAAAGAGTGATACACAAAACAGCTGGTGTCTATCAGGTACACCCTCATGGAAATCCCGTAAATTCCCATATTTCAGTGCACACAGTGAAACAAAGTATAGATAGGTAAAGCATAAACAAGTTTGCAACAAACCACTCAAGACCCTTCTCTTCTACAGCATTCTTCTCGTTCTATTCTACAACATTCCGTTTCTCAATGTTCTGTTCTACAGCATACTGTTCTGTGTTCTGTATCTGTTCTCATTCTACAGCATTCTGTTCTTCTACCTATTCTGTTCCCCTTCTATTCCATTCTACATTCTCTTCTACAGCATTCCATTCTCTTCTACAGTTTCCCTTCTACGTTCTATTCTACAGTATTCTACAACGTTCTGTGTTCTCGTTCTACAGTATTCTGTTCCTCGTTCTATACAGTATTCTGTTCTGTGTTCTCTTCTACAGTATTCTGTTCTATTCTATTTTACAGTATTCTATTTATATTTTACAGTGTTTTTTACGTTCATTCTACAGCATTCTGTTCTACTACAGTATTCTCTATGTTCTATTATTCTCTGTTCTATTCTTCTACTAGCATTCTGTTCTGTTCTCTTCTACAGCATTCTGTTCTACGTTCTATTCTACAGTATTCTTCTTCGTTCTACTACAGTATTCTATGTTCTATTATTCTGTTCTCGTTCTTTTCTACAGTATTCTCTGCGTTCTAAGTTCTATTTCCTATTCTACAGCATTCTGCATTCTATTCTTCTGTTCTCATAGCATTCTGATCTGTTCTGTGTTCTCTTCTCGTTCTCTTCTACAGCATTCCATTCTACGTTCTATTCTACAGTATTCTGTTCTGCGTTCTATTCTACAGTATTCCGTTCTCGTTCTATATTCTGTTCATTTTCTCTTCTACAGTGTTCTATGTTCTATTCTACAGCATTCTGTTCTCTTTTCTACAGTATTCTGTTCTGCGTTCTATTCTACAGTATTCTGTTCTGTGTTCTATTCTACAGCATTCTGTTTTACGTTCTATTCTACTGCATTCTGTTCTCGTTCTGTTCTACAGCATTCTGTTCTACGTTCTGTTCTACAACATTCTGTTCTGTCCTGTTCTCTATCTACAGCATTCTGTTCTACGTTCTCTTCTACAGCATTCTGTTCTATTCTGCTGTTCTATTCTACAGTATTCTGTTCTACTACATATTCTGTTCTCGTTCTCTTCTACAGTGTTCTACATTTCTATGTTCCTTTATACAGTATTCTCTTCTAAGTTCTATTTTACAGTATTCTGCATTCTATTTTTTATCTGTGTTTCTCTTCTACAGCATGTTCTATTCTACAGTATTCTTCTACGTTCTATTCTACAGCATTCTGTTCTCACAGCATGTTCTGCGTTCTTTCTATTCTATTCTGTATTCTACAGCATTCTGTTTTACGTTCTATTCACAGCATTCTGTTCATTCTGTTCTGTTCTGTTCTCTGTTCTACAGCATTCTGTTTCTCTTCTACGCATTCTGTTCTACGTTCTCTTCTACAGCATTCTGTTCTATTCTACAGTTTCTGTTCTACAACATTCTGTTTCTATGTTCTGTTCTCACAAGCATTCTGTTCTGTGTTCTGTTCTGCGTTCTATTCTACAGCATTCTGTTCTATTCTACAGCATTCTGTTTACGTTCTGTTCTACAGCATTCCATGTTCTGTTCTACAACATTCTGTTCTATTTCTACAGTTCTGTGTTCTATTCTGTTCTGTTCTCGTTCTCTTCTACAGCATTCCATTCTGTGTTCTATTCTACAGTATTCCGTTCTCTACTGCTCTATTCTACAGCATTCCGTTCTCACGTTCTGTTCTCGTTCTCTTCTACAGTGTTCTACATTCTATTATACAGTATTCCCTTCTAAGTTATTTTTTACAGTGTTCTACGTTCTATTCTACAGAATTCTGTTCTACGTTCTATTCTACAGTGTTCTCTTCTGCGTTCTTTTCTACAGTATTCTATGCTCTATTATACAGTATTTTCTTCTAAGTTCTATTTTATAGTATTCTGCATTCTATTCTATAGCATTCCGTTCTGTGTTCTCTTCTACAGCATTCCGTTCTACGTTCTATTCTACAGTATTCTGTTCTACGTTCGGTTCTACAGTATTCTGTTCTGCGTTCTATTCTACAGTATTCTGTTCTCGTTCTATACTGCAGTATTCTGTTCTACGTTCTATTCTATAGTATTCTGTTCTCGTTCTATTCTACAGCATTCTGTTCTACGTTCTATTAGACAGCATTCTGTTTTACGTTCAGTTCTACAGTATTCTGTTCTGCGTTCTGTTCTCGTTCTCTTCTACAGTGTTCTACATTCTATTATACAGTATTCCCTTCTAAGTTATTTTTACAGTGTTCTCGTTCTATTCTACAGAATTCTGTTCTCGTTCTATTCTACAGTGTTCTCTTCTTCTGCGTTCTTTTCTACAGTATTCTATGCTCTATTATACAGTATTTTCTTCAAAGTTCTATTTTATAGTACTCTGCATTCTATTCTATAGCATTCCGTTCTGTGTTCTCTTCTACAGCATTCCGTTCTACGCTCTATTCTACAGTATTCTGTTCTCGTTACGGTTCTACAGTATTCTGTTCTGCGTTCTATTCTACAGTATTCTGTTCTACGTTCTATACTGCAGTATTCCGTTCTACGTTCTGTTCTACGTTCTCTTCTACAGTGTTCTACATTCTATTATACAGTATTCCCTTCTAAGTTATTTTTTACAGTGTTCTACGTTCTATTCTACAGAATTCTGTTCTACGTTCTATTCTACAGTGTTCTCTTCTGCGTTCTTTTCTACAGTATTCTATGCTCTATTATACAGTATTTTCTTCTAAGTTCTATTTTATAGTATTCTGCATTCTATTCTATAGCATTCCGTTCTGTGTTCTCTTCTACAGCATTCCGTTCTACGTTCTATTCTACAGTATTCTGTTCTACGTTCGGTTCTACAGTATTCTGTTCTGCGTTCTATTCTACAGTATTCTGTTCTACGTTCTATACTGCAGTATTCTGTTCTGCGTTCTATTCTATAGTATTCTGTTCTACGTTCTATTCTACAGCATTCTGTTCTACGTTCTATTAGACAGCATTCTGTTTTACGTTCGGTTCTACAGTATTCTGTTCTGCGTTCTGTTCTACGTTCTCTTCTACAGTGTTCTACATTCTATTATACAGTATTCCCTTCTAAGTTATTTTTTACAGTGTTCTACGTTCTATTCTACAGAATTCTGTTCTACGTTCTATTCTACAGTGTTCTCTTCTGCGTTCTTTTCTACAGTATTCTATGCTCTATTATACAGTATTTTCTTCAAAGTTCTATTTTATAGTACTCTGCATTCTATTCTATAGCATTCCGTTCTGTGTTCTCTTCTACAGCATTCCGTTCTACGCTCTATTCTACAGTATTCTGTTCTACGTTCGGTTCTACAGTATTCTGTTCTGCGTTCTATTCTACAGTATTCTGTTCTACGTTCTATACTGCAGTATTCTGTTCTGCGTTCTATTCTATAGTATTCTGTTCTACGTTCTATTCTACAGCATTCTGTTCTACGTTCTATTAGTCAGCATTCTGTTTTACGTTCGGTTCTACAGTATTCTGTTCTGCGTTCTATTCTACAGTATTCTGTTCTACGTTCTGTACTGCAGTATTCTGTTCTGCGTTCTATTCTATAGTATTCTGTTCTACGTTCTATTCTACAGCATTCTGTTCTACGTTCTATTAGACAGCATTCTGTTTTACGTTCTATTCCACAGCATTCCGTTCTACATTCTATTCTACAGCATTCTGTTCTGCGTTCTCTTCTACAGTATTCTATGTTCTATTATACAGTATTCTCTTCTAAGTTCTATTTTACAGTATTCTGCGTTCTATTCTATAGCATTCTGATCTGTGTTCTCTTCTACAGCATTCTGTTCTACGTTCTATTCTACAGCATTCCGTTCTACGTTCTATTCTACAGTATTCTGTTATATGTTCTGTTCCACAGCAGTCTGTTCTATGTTCTATTCTACAATATTCTGTTCTACGTTTTCTTCTACAGCATTCCGTTCTGCGTTCTATTCTACAATATTCTGTTCTTCGTTTCTCTTCTACAGCATTCCTTATATTGTAGTAACACTGTAGAGAGAGTTTTTCTCTCTGTGGAGGGAAGAGAAAGAGAGATGAGAAAGAGAGAAGAGTAGAGAAGCAGAGAAAGAAAGTTCTTCTCTCCTCTTTACAAATGGCGAAAGAGAAGGAGAGCAGCGCACCGTAGTATAGGGAAAGGTGATGACAATTATAAGGGCCCACAGCCCGCTAGGGCCCACACACAGCCCCCAGTAGCCTCTATGACAAAATGATTATGCATACACTGAACTAATATATATTCATACGAATGACTCTGAATTAAAACAAAGCCACAAGTCATACAATATTCTAATTTTAATAATTTCAATAACCCCTTGGCCCTTTTTTAAAAAAAGCGGTTTGGTCCACACCTGTTCGTTCTTCCTCAAGTGAGCGGAGCGCAAGCGAACTCCAGCAGGGTTAGGATGGCCCCCAAAAAACACAAGTCCGGACACCAAAAAAGACTTGAGAAGGAGGCCAGGAGTAGGAGCAGCAGAGCAGGGGCCCAGGACATTAAAAACTTTTTTCTGTGAATGGTGAGAGTAAAACTACCGAGGGCGGCTGAAACAATTAGGCTACTTGTTCATTCATTTCTGTCTGTAACATTACGTTTGACGGGGCGCAGGCTGGAGCCTGCGTTAACTGTCATCTGGCCGCGCTACACTCTGGACAAGTCGCCAGTTCATTTAAAAAAATAAAAAAGTCGCCAGTTCATTGTAGAGTAACGGTTCCTAGAGTAGCTATAACTGAACGTTACTAATTTAGGGGCTACAGTCAGTGACTGTGTGTTTCACACATATCACTGTCGGACAGTGCTCAGTATGCGCCTTCACTCAGAGGCTGCATTGAATTGTATTATGACGCATTCAAGATCTACTCAGTAATTATGAACATCTGACGAAGGTCAGTTACGTTATCATGATGTGTTCAATGTGGTCTTGTAAAATGTGTTATTAGTGGGACATTTGAATTGCCTAAATACCAAGAAGTTAAATGTTCAAAGATTTGTTGTTGTTGTTTGTTTTCATAGCAATATAAAATAAAAGACACCATAATAGCTGACAACAACAAAGTAAAAAAGACTATAAAGAATTTTGGACAGTTTACACTGACTTTTGAATGGTTTAAAAATATTTTTTGCCTGAGAAAGTGAAGCTGTCCACCTAGAGCTATATGGTACTAAGAAGCCCATTTAGATTTTGTCCAAGAATAGGTTAGTTCTGCATTAGTTTTTTTCCCATGAAACATAACATTGAATGTTTACAATATATATAATGTAACAATAAACCTTTATGCTCTGCTGCTCCAGAATCAGCAGTGGCTGCTTCATCTGAGTTTGACCCCACAGCAGATGCTCATTCCCAGCTGATGCCTTTGATGGTGAGTGAGTGATGTAGACACTGGTTGGCTGTTTTGGTTTATTAGTGAACAGCTGTCCCACTGGCAGTGACTAAGACATTAATCAACACCTTGGCTATTTCAATTATATAATAGCAAAATATAGGCTACATTTTTTTAATAACTCAATTTATGTCACTGTTGCTGTTGACAGAGCCAGGCCCAAGTTAGCAAAGCAAGGCTACTTCAGATAGTGAAGGGAATTGTGAAGCAGATCAAAGCTATTGCAGTCATGAAACTGCTGAAGAAAGTCAGAGCACAGGAAGTGCAGAAAGACAGGAAAGAGAGAACAAGGAGAAAGAATATTTACAATGTGACCCAGGATTATTGCCAGAGAAGCTCACAGACCATGATCGTGAGATAATTGTCATAAAGCTAGCCACAGCCACTCAGAGAGATCTGCCAAAGGATTCAGATGGAAGGAAATTTCCAGAGTATTTAGAGTATACAAAGTCAACAAATGGATGGGAAAAACAGAAGAGACTGGTTAATGTACAGTGAAAGTGCAAGGGCAATATACTGTGTACCATGCATGTTATTTTCCTGTGATGGCCTAAAAAACCATCAGCCAGTGCACTTAAGTCAGTCAGTCCCTGACCATGAAGGTTGCAAGGCGCACAAAACCTGCTACCTCAAGTGGAAAAATCTGAGATATTCTTTGATGGAAGCAAAAGGGATAGACAGCCATCTGCAACAAGAAATCCAACTTGAAGTTGACAGAAACAAAGCTATTCTTGAGAGAATGTTAGATGTTACTCTTTTTCTGGCCTCAAGAAATTTGCCATTCTGTTAATTCTGTTGAGATATGTCGTTCAGAAGGCGAATGATCAGTGGGATGTAACTGAACATTTCTTGCAGTTTGAAGAATTCAGTGGCAAGACTGGCCATGAAATATCAGAGATGATACTGAAGACATTAGAGGAGCACCACATTGACATTGCAGATTGCAGAGGCCAGGGCTTTGACAATGGCTCGAACATGTCAAGAAAAGTTAAAGGGGTCCAGGCTGACATAAGGAAAATAAATCCACTTGCTACATATTCACCATGTGCCTCACATACTCTAAATCTTGTTGGAGTACATGCTGCAGAGACATGTACCGATGTTTCAACATTTTTCGAATTGTTTGAATCGCTTGTACAATATCTTCAGTGCCAGCCAGAGATGGGCCATTCTCAAAGAAAAGACTGGCTGCTCCTTCACCGCATGTCTGATACCCGTTGGAGTGCCAGCATAGCAGCTGTTAAACCAGTGGCAAATCACTTACCATCACTCCTTGAGGCCCTGGATAGCATCCTTGCTAGATGCAGCTTGACTAATGAAGTCAAATCAGAGGTCACTGGTCTCAGGAGTTATTTTACATCTTTTAAAGCCATTGTTCTCCTGACTGTTTGGAAAAAAAATACTGCAGTCCATTGAAAACAGAAACATAATTCTGCAGTCAGGAAAAATTACACTAGATGTAGAAGCAGCCAATATAGAGGCACTGAAGGAAGAAATGCAGGTCTTTGGCGACTCATGGGATGACTTCCTTGCAGAGGCTTCCCTCATCATGCAGAAGCTATGGATGTTCCCATTGGTTTCCAGTCAGCCAACAAACAAACCGAAACCAACAGGAGACGGAATCAAATCTGTTTCGCAACAGTGTTTTCTATGTGGCTTTAGATAACATCATCTGTGCCTTGGACACCGCTTTCAATCCATTGCAAATATCTGTGAGGAATTTGCTGCAATACTGAAAATCAAGGATTTAAAAGATGATCAGATTCACTCAGTTTGCCATTCATTAACAAGCAAATACAAACAGGATCTTAGTGCTAATTTTGAAAGTGAAGTGCAACATTTGAGGTCTGTTTATAGTGCCACATTTTCAGACTGCCACTCTCCCCTTGAACTGCTGAATTCCATTTGTAAACTTCAGCTTCAGAGCATTTTGGTGAAGTATGTGTTGCCATCCGAATCTTCTGTAATGCGTTACCTGTGACTGTTGCAGGTGGATAAAGGGCGTTTAGCAAACTGAAACTAGTTAAGAACTATCTCAGATCCACAACAAGCCAGGAGAGGCTAAATAGCCTTGCTAGACTTTCAATTGAAAGTCAGCTAAGCCGACAGTTGGACTTCAAAGACCTCATCAGCGAATTTGCTTACAAAAAAGGCCCGGCGTTGGGCTTTCTGATGAGACTTATATTGAATAAACAAGCCAGTTTAAACTTAAACTGAGATTAGATGAGGCTTGTTGTTGTTTTTTGATTTTTGTTTTACAACAACGTATTCCATGTGCTCTTTGTTTTACTTGCACATTTAAGTTAAATGCTCCATATTTACTTGTGGACTATCTTGAGCCAGTATACTTTGTTTTTTTGCATATCAGTGCTTGATTGTTAAATACAATAAAATACCCACTACCTATTTGTTGAGTGGTTAATTGAAAATGTATTTGCAGGAATAGAATGCATTCTGTCTTTATGATGATACTGATCTGAAAATCATAAAAAAAAAAAATAGCAAGTCATAAAAAGAAAATGTATTTGTAATCAGAGGTGTAATAACATGTTGCTAATCAGTGAAATGAGAATAAGACAACTAATAATACATAATTTACATAATGATACTCTGACTTGTGAAGTCGTTAAATGCGTTAAAGGAAACAAATTGAGTGTATTACACCAGGAACCGTCAAGAACACTGAAAACAAGAAAATTGAAGGTGGCAATGAATGGGGTGAGGGGCCCACACTGATATTCTTTCAGGGGGCCAAGAATTCCTAGCAACTGCCCTGGATGCGCTAGATTTACTTTAGTTTATTAACAGGCCGTTCAGATGTAATTACAGAGAAGTAATAATGTTCATTGTGAGAGTTTGATATTTGTAGAATATTACATGAAAATCAAAATGTTGATCCTGTTCCCAGTTACTGCTGCCTCCCATGTGCACTAACTCTCTGTGTTCCTTCATTCCTTGTCTCTTTGCCTGTTTTAAAGGCACATTTCTTTGAAATAATCACCTTGATCATCAAGCAAATGATTCACTACCTGCAATGTAGAATCTATTTCCTGGTTTTGTATTTTAGTTTCCCTCATGGTTAATCTTCTGTATTGATGAATTCTTGGCCTCCATATCATCCATTAATGACTCACCTCACTCATCCAGCTTGCCTCAGTATTTCTCTGCATTTTAATCCTGTTCTCCTTCAATTCTTACAGTGTTCTACTGTTGGCTTATTAATTAGCTGTTGAATTGAATGTTTTATTAGTGACATGATTGTCAGTTGTTAATGTGAATCATAGTATGTTGCCTCTTAAATACAGTCACAGCAGTGTTTGTCCTTCAGAGCTGTGCAGAAGCTGAATTGGGCTGTGTCTCTTTTATCAGAGTGAGGTGTAAAGGTGCTCTCATGAGTGTCTGCTGACTGCTGGTAGAAATGAGTGTAAAGTGTCTTTCTGTCTTCTGTCAGTCCATAATAAGTCCTCCTTCAAGGACTCCAGTACTGGTTTCAGAGGGTTCTTCATCTCTCGTAGGTGTGAGTGTGTACGTGTGTGGTTCTCTGTTGGTACTTGGATGGGAGACCGCCTGGGAATACCAGGTGCTGTAAGCCTTTTCTCCCCATCTTTGATTGAGAGTGAACCAAAACGCTGTCCCTAGATTACTGTGGTTCATTCATGTGTGTCTGAGCCAGTGTTGGATAAAAATGGACTTGTAAGTAATCAAAGATAGTAACAAACTTTATCAGACAATGAGCAGTCAGAAAATTCTTGTTAGGTGGAAAAGGTCATTTTTCATGGCTTCTTGTGCTTGGATTTGTGGAGAAATCCAGATGATTAATGTCCCTATTCAATACTGGATTTGTTGGTGGCGTTTTAGCATGTATAAAGAGCCTGTTTATAGGGTTTGAGAGAGTATGAGATAACCAGTAGCCTCAAGCGTCTCCACCATGAGGCATTTCATTGTCAAAAGGTCCTAGAAGAGACCTGGTCTGACAAACCTCTCTCATTTATCCGACCAAGCCTTTTTCATTTATGTGAGAGATAGAGATTTTGATTTTAACCATACCTTTGTTGTATTATCTATCCACGGTACACTCAAAACAAAAATCGTTTATACCACATTAAATCATCATCACCATCGTCACATCAGGACATTTCTAAAATTAATTGTGCCTCTTTTTTACTGAGTAGAGCATGTCTCCATCTGCAACAACCCAGACCTCATAGAAACTGTCCATGTCATTGACAGCTTAATAACTGAAATCTGTCATGAGCCTGGACTTCACCCCTTTTACAAAGACTGTGAGCAGATCTACATCCAGTATGTCTTCCACCTTCCTCCTCCTTCTCACATACACTGCCATCTTAGCTTGCCTTATGACAAAATTTAAAAACTGACACTTACTCTTCTTCTGGTGGCTGTACTTTTATACCACAAATAAAAACATGCTTTGTGAAAGGTTCACCACACCTACCAAAGATGGCTTCCAACAGAGCAAACAGAGTTGTCAAACGTACACATTCAGAGAAACTATGACACACTGTCTCTCCCTGACCACAGAAGGGACATACATCCTCAACTGCAGAGTCAAGGACAGAAATAAAAGAGTTCACTGCCACAGTGCCATGCAGGATTCTCCACTGTAAGTCTGCATGTCCCTAAGGGTTGATTGAAGGCAAATGGACTTCTTATTTGAAGATTGAATCAAATCAAGCAGAGGACATCTCCTGTCTGACCCCTCTCTGAACATCAAAAGGAGCACTAAGGCCCCCATTCATTTTCAGACTCGCAATGTATCCGTAAGGAACCTGGATCATGCCAATAAAACCTGAACTCAACCCAAAAGCAGCTAAAGTTTGCCACATATACTGGTGTTCCCTGGTCAAAAAGCTCTTTCCTGATCTATGGAGATCAGCCCAGTATCTTCACCCAGTGAGCCAGAAACCTCAAAGACATCTCCAATTAGAGTGATGTTATCATTTATCAGCCTGCCAGGTACACATTAAGTCTGGTCAGTGTGTATGACCAGAAGCCATCACCTCCCTCAGTCTGTCACACAGTTCATTCAGCACCAACACTCTGTCCACCCCATGGGTTGGTGCATAGATATTAACAAAACTAAAGTCACCTTTTCATACTGAGCTGTGATTTTCATTAAACAGCCTTTGATGATTTCCTCAACTACACAGGAGGAAGGACTGAAACTTCTGGAAGACAATCCCCACCCCCGCTACAACTGGACTTATGGCTCAAATACACCTGTCCTGTATATTCCTGCCTTCAATCAACTTCATTCTCCAGGTTACTGTGGGTTTCCTGGATCATCAGAACATCAACTTTCTTTAGCTCCATCAGCTTAAAAAGAGCAGCTCTCTTAAGTCTATCTCTTGCCCCATTAAGTTTAAGAGTGCCCACTGTGAAGTCACACATGGAGAGTGCAGAGCTAAAAGAAACTAAACAGAGAAGAAGAAACAGAGACAGGAACAGAGTGTGTTTAGATGCCAGCAGTGGTTACTTGAGTCTTGGCTTTCAGTATCATTTTTTAAGTAGAAATTCCCTGATCTGTCAGTATCTCTTTTTAAAATTGTTAATTTACTTTATTGATCCCTCAAACTGGGAAATTACTCTCTGCATTTACCCACACCAAGTGAAGCGAAACACACACACACACACAAGCATGCACATGCACTAGAGGCGCTGGGGCAGGGGGCTGCCTAGTGAGGCGCCCCGGAAGCTGGTGTGGATCAGTGCTGCTGCTCAGTGGCACCACAGCCATGGTCGCAGAAGCAGGGGAGACATGTCTCCTTCACCACCACCCGTGTCCATTTTTGCGCTTGATCAGAGGGATGAACCCACAACCCTCCGATCTCAGGCGGTCCAAAGTCCAAAGCTGCACTCTTAATGTACTGCGCCCACGGCTGCCCAAAATACAAAAAACAGCCAGGTCCCACGAGATTTGAACTCCGATCGCTGGATTCAGAGTCCAGTGCTAACCATTACCATGGAACCACTACAGCTGTCCCTGAGATTTCTGGGCTGAAGCTGGGAGAGTCAAAGCTTTCACTTAAGATAATTCATAGCAAATAGTTTCAACCAAATTTAACATCAATAGTTCTGATTTGCTCAAGAATTTCGTTGTACATGCACAATATTCATTTTGACAGGCACTTATAAATTATATTTCGAATTCTTTCAAATTTCAATTCAAAATTTCTTATAGAAAGACTCGATAACAGAAAATTGACTTTGTTCAAAGATTTCAGCAATGATTTCGACTTTCACATCTTCAATTGTTCTCATCTTGTTCTAATTTTTCAATGTTACAAATCACATAAAACAAATTTCATTTCGACAGATCATATTAGCAAACTATTTCTTGCATGCACTGACATTTAATTTGCCTTTTACTAATTTCATATACGAGCTTCACAGTTTTATACTTTTGTCCCATTTTTGCCACAAGAAGATATAAATTGGAGAATTTTTGATCATATCCTTTCGAGCTTTTCTATCAAACACTTCTATGGAAGTTTTCTCTTGCTCAATCTTCTGCCCGTAAATTGTTTGCTAAACACCAATACTTCAGAATTCTTTGTCCTAGCATCTTTGCTTTCTTAAATCTTAGAGTAAGTCATAATGGTCCTGTTGGCGACCACTATATGTAATCGTCAACCAAACTTCTTACACAACTTAAATTAATTCAAATTTCATTTGACCAGGCATGTAAAGCTTGTTTTAATGAATGATATTATTCCATAATTTGAATACTTTATCGATCTTACTCTCTTTGATAAACAAATATGCTAAATGATATATGACTAAGTTCAAACTTTGATGTAGATAAATATTATCTTTCAGCAGATCTCACATATTCTGTAATATATTGTTCAATTTCTATCTTATTCTTCTAATTGCTTCTTTTGATAATTGTCAACATTTGAATCAAGTTTGCTCTTTAATTACATATTATTAATATGTATCTATGATTCATGATATTTAAATACACATTATACGCTTTTATCAAACTTTCTGACTATATGTCAATATTATTCTACATAAGTCACTATACTTTATGTCACTTTGTAGTTTAATTTTCTCCTATTATAATATTTACTAATGCATTCGTATAACGTGATACTTCTTTTGCCTATAATACATGAATCTGACCCTTTGAATATTGATTGTCTTCTTGAACAGCTTAACTTTCAACCATTTGACAACATTAAGTATTTGTTTATTCAATACTTCTGATTCTAAGCATTGTAACTATATTTATCCGTTCTGCTTATTCTATTCGTCTCTCTTTTCCTATTCTTTAAGCATTTTATTTCTGTCTATTAAGTTTGATCCTTTTACATCACTGTATGTTCTAGTATTCAGATTTCAGCTCTTATTCTCTATGCTCATCAATTATTCTTGTTCTTAATTAAATAGCATTATTTTCTCTTTTGAGTACATCTCAGTATCTTCCCAGTAATGCTATCTGTGATATCCAGCATTGCCACTTCTTATTCCAGATTTCGACTTAATTCATTCTCATCTTTTGAACTCATTCATGTTCTAGTTGCTTTTTTCATTTAGCATTTTTTCAATGCTAGCTACTTCAGTATCTTTACAGCATTCTCGTTCTTAACATCTTCTCACACATTCTTTAGTTCTTCTCTCAACATTCTGTCTTATTCTATCTCACATCATGTTCAGCCTTTATTCAGTATTTCTTCTCTTCTTTCAGTATTCGTTCACGTTCTATTTACTAATTGATTTATTTTTGTGGTTATAATTCTTCATTGGATTATTGGCTGACAGTCTCGTTATCTTTTTTACTGAATTCTGTTCTCTTTCTAATCCTGTCATGTTGATCAGTCTTTCGTTATAGTATCAGACGTCATGCACAGAGTACCAAACTATCAATTATATTTTCTTAATGCTTATGTACACTGTACAATGTAGGAGAGATAGAGCCCACACTAACTTCTCTTTTCCTAATTGTTATTTATCATTTAAGTTCCTTAATCTCTAGATTGTCAGATGCTTTGGCAGAGTTAAGCTTCCTGGGTCCTATTCAATGTCACTTCAGCTGTCAATCACTAATAGTCATTCATTTTAAGCTGTCAGTTACATGTTTTCTGCAAAGTCTAGGGTTTTAGATGTGACATTGTGTTCCAATGTCTTCAGACAGTTCATTATTAACTTTTAATTATCAATCTAGATCTTTCATGTTTCTTTCCTTTCAGGTAGTTATAGATATCCACGTATTCCCTTAACAATACCTACTAAGCTTAGTCTTTCATCATCATCTCTTAATCTAATCTGCATATCTTCTCATTCTGCTACACAGATTATCTCTCAGTCAAGTTCTCTAGGCCATTCCATCTTCACACTCATTCTAGATTCTCTCCATCACTGATTCTTTCTACGTCTACTTCTCTACAGCATCGTTGCTCTATTCCACATGTCTAGCTCTTTCCAGTTCTCATTCTAAGCATGTTCACCTCTTTACTATACAGTGATTCTGTTCATCGTTCTCTTCTAGTTCTGTCTCATTCTCTTCTATCATTCATCATACTTCTTTTAAATTTTTCGTCATTCGTTCTACACTTCTGTTTCATCCTCTACAATTCTCGTTCATCTCTCTATCTCTTCCCTTTCTATTCTATCTCCATTCTTCTGTTCTATGTTTTCCCTTATGTCATTCTGTTCTTCGTTTCATTCTCTTTTCTCTCTTCTATTTTCTACTTCTATTGTCAATCCTGTTCTGTGTTATATTTCGTCTTCGTTTCTTCCATTCTGTTCTGTCATTCGTACTCTAGTTTCACAGCTCTTAGCCATTTTCTCATCACATTTCTTCTTGTTTTCTACACTCTCTGTTCTCGTTCTCTCTAAGCATCGTTCAATCTGTTCTCTTCTCATTCACATTTATTCTCCATTCATAATTTCTGTTCTCCATTCTCTATCTCTTCTTTTCTATATCTGTTCTCCTTATAGCATTCTGTTACGTTCTATTCTCATGTATTCGCTCTGTTCTACTTCTCTCCATTGATTTCCGTCATCTTTTCACATTATTCTTCGTTCTGCTTCATTACAGCATTCTGTTCGTCTTTACCATTCTTTGTTCTTTCTACAATCTTGTTCTGGTCTATTCACAATTCTGTCTGTTCTTACAGCATCTCGTTGTTCTAAGTTCTTCTACAGTATCTTCTATATTCTTTCATTCGTCCGTTCTTTCTAGTTTCTGTCTCGTTACTACAGTATCTTTATTTCTGTTCTACCATTTGCTATGTTTTCTCAGTTCTACTTCTCACATACTTCATGTTCTAGCACGTTCTTTCTACAGCATTCTGTCCATCGTTCTTTCACACATTCTGTTCTATTCTTCTACACATCGTTCTTTTCTATCTACAGCTTCTGTTCTCTCCTTCATTCCCATCATTCTACGTTCATTCTATTCGCTCTCGTCTATCTACATCACTATCGTTCTCCTTTCTCATGCATTCTTTCTACAGTTCTGCTCTATCATTCTCTTCACATCTGTTCTCTTCTTTCATCCATTCTATTTACAGTTCTTCTGCATTCTGTTCCTACAATTCTTTTCACTATTCTGCTCGCTCATTCATACAGTATTCTTCTGTTCTATTCACATATTCTTTTATCTTTACTTCTTCTTTCTTCTCAGCTTCTGTTCATTTCTACAGATTCTGTTCTTCTTCTACAGATTCTGTTCTTTCTCTACAGCTTCTGTTCTCATCAAACATTCTGTTCTAACTTTCTCTTTGCTTCTCTGCATCTCACAGCATTCTTTCTCCTCATTACGTCTTTCTAATTCTCTTCATTCTCAGTATTCTGTCTCTTCTATTCCATCGTCTCTTCTATTTCCATTCAATAAGTTCCATCTGTCTTTACATGTCCTCATTCTTACAGTCATTCTCTTCTCGTTCTTATCTCGTCTTCTACAATCTTCTGCTCTCATTCTACAGCTTCGTTCTTTTCTTCTTCTACATCCTATTCTTTTACAGTTTTTCCTCTTTTCTACAGCATCTTCTCGTTCTAGTTTGTCTCAGCATTCTGTCTGTCTCTATTCTCAGTCTTCTCAGATTCTCGTTGTTCTCGTCTCTGTTCTCTTCTAATTCCTAGTTTTCAGTTCTCGTCTCATCCACTGTATCATTCTCCGTTCTTTCTTCTTCTCAGCATTCTATTCACGTATTTCATTCATTTGTTCGTTCATCGTTTCTATTCGCTCGTTTCTCCGCCTCTTCTATCTTCTATTCTTACATTATTGCTTCTGTTCTCATCTTCAAGTCTTTATTCAGTATTTGTTCTATCTTCTAATATTCTGCTCTATTGCCATTCTCGTCTTTCTGCTTCTATCTACATTCCGTTCTTGCCTTCAGCATGTTCTCATCGTATGTTCTATGCCCGTTTCTTCGCTCTATTCTACAGATTTGTTCTCGTTCTCATATCAGCATTGCTCTACGTTCTTTCTCAGTTCTCCCTGTCTACTTCCACAGATCGTTCCTGTCATTACAGGTCATTCTGTCTTTACAGTTTCCAGCCTATCTACAGTATTCTGTTCTCCATTTCTTCTCTTCATTTCCCTTTTACAGACATCTGCTATGCTTCTCACAGCCTCTGTTCATCTGCCTTCTCCAGCATCCCGTTCTAGCTTCTTTCTCACACTCGTTCACCATCTCTCTGTTCATTGCTACAGTTCTCCCTATTCTCGACTATTCTAGTTTTTCCCCATTATTCATGTCTCTTCTGCATTCTTTCTTCCATCTCACATCTGTTTCTTCAAGCATTCTTCTACCTGCTCTATTCTTCCTTTCCGCTTCTTCTAGTCTTCTATTCACATTCGCTCCTTTCAGCATTCCAGTTCCTTCTTCTCAGTTCCTTCTCCATGTTCTTCTCATCTTCTTACTCTACTATACATGTTCTTTCTAGTTCCATACACCATTTCTCATTCATATATCTCGTGTTCTCTTCTAGCTTCCTTTCTACGCTCTCTCTAGTTCTATCATTCTTAGTTACAGCATTTCTTCTTTCTCATTCGTCTGTTCCTCGTTCATTCTACAGTCGTTCTCTTTTCTTGCAATTTTTCGTCTTTCATGCATTCACTGTTCTATTCTATTCTTCGTATGCTCAGATTTCTAAGTATTTGATTCTCAATTCTTTCTCGCTTTGTTCTCAGTCTTTCTTGCATTCGTACGCATCTGTTCAAGATTCTTTCTCTGGTTCTTTGATTTCAGTGTTACATTCTATTTACATCCTTCTAAGTTTCATTTCATTACTCAATTCTGTTCATGTCTCTCAGTTCTATACATATTCTTTCTAATTTTCATATTCCAGCATTTGTTCTATTGTCCTACACATTCTGTTTCATCTTCTAAGTTCTGTTCTACTCATTCTGTTATGTTCTCGTTTCAAAGTCTATTCACTCCCACTTAGTTATCTTCACTGTTCTCATTCTATTTTTTGCAGATCTGTTCCACCTATATCTGTGTCTTGTCTTTCTCTCGTCTTACGATTCAGCATTTCCGAAGTATATACGATCTTTTTATTTATATAGCTCCTTCCACAATCAAAATTGTCTCAAAGCGCTTTACAGAGACCCAGAGTCTGACCCCAGATCAGCACTTAAAGCACAGTGGCAAGAAAAAACTCCCTTTTAACAGGAAGAAACCTTGAGCAGAACCTGGCTCATATGGGGGACCCTCCTGCTGAGGACCGGGCTGGGTGAAAGGAGGAAAAGGAGGAAGGTAGGACAGCTAGGAATGGAGGAGAGGAGGAGAAGGACATGCAGCATAATACAAACAGGGTTGGCAATGGACAATGTTAGAGGGTCAGCATTCAGATTACAGTTAGTGAACAGTTAGTGGATACTGTGTGCTCAGCAGATTACAGTTATGATAGGAAACAGCACAGAGGCAAGAAGCTGTCATGGTTGGTAATTATTTACATTACAGTCTGCAGTCTATTAATTCAACATGTATCTGTAGCAGAGTGGAACATTAAACATAGTAATGTGTTAGAAATGGATCATTGTAGACAATAAACAGCAGCAGGTGGGTGGAGCCAGGACCACAGACAGAGAACATGCAGCTCCGGAGCCAGAGACACCTGCAGAAAGGTACAGAGACAGAGACCAGAGAGAGACAGGCACAGGACTACAGGAGAGAGAGGACAGAGAGTTAATGACATGGAATAAAGGCTAATACATGTGAGAGTGGGTCTGAGGAGAGAAGAGAGGTGTGCAAAGGATCATGGGAAGTCCCCCAGCAGCCTAGGCCTATAGCAGCATAACTAAGGGATGGTTCAGTTGCCTGAGCCAGCCCTACTATGGGCTATATCCTTAACTGTACCAGTGTCTATAGAAATAATTGTGACTAACTATAAGTTTAGTCATAATAACTAAGACTGTTACTACAACTAATTATAAGCTTTGTCAAACAAAAAGGTTTTAAGCTTAATTCTAAAATTAGAGAGGGTGTCTGCTTCCCGAACCCAAACTGGCAGCTGGTTCCACAGGAGAGGGGCCTGATAGCTAAAGGCTCGGCCTCCCATTCTACTTTTAGAGATTTTGGGAACCATAAGCAAACCTTAAGCCTGAACCCAAATGTTTGTTAACCTTCAATTGAGACTCTTCAGATCAGAATATTTACATCTTGATCGTCATGTTCAAAAAAAAAAAACAAGAAAAGTTCAGGCTTTCACTCCCGCGATTTCCACGACAAAGACGACCTCCATCACATAATTTTCACCGTGCCAACAGACTGACTACAGAACCACCATATGGACAAAAAGTGGTTTCCAACCCAGAACATGTGAGATTTTTGGTTTAGTAAATGCATTTATTTTGCAATGTGTTTTACCGATACGAAGAACTCCTTAAAGAATCCCCAAAAAAACACAATTACAATGAAGAAGTGAAATTTTTCCTGTATAGCGACTTCACTGATGACCTATGCACAGTTTACAGCAAGGTTTTGAGGAGAAATTATTAAGAATTTTGAAGGAAGATTAGTGATTTTCTTCCAAAACCAACACCTATTATGGCCTCACCTTTGAAAACCATGGTTTGTTTCCACTCAAAACAGAAATAATCAGAGCAGCTCAGACTCCAGGACTGATTGTTCATTCCAAACACACAGTTTCCTCTGTGTCCTTTCCTTCTGATTCCTCTGTAACTCACTGATATATCAACACTTCCTCTCCACTCGACCTCCCAGTAACAGCAACCAGTCAGACCAATACTACACAGCAGCTGAGGACACGGGTCAAATCTGTCTGGATGATCAGGATATGACTGATCCTCCTCCACATGTGTCCCCTTCCTGTTGTTGTCAGACAGTTTGATCTCTCTGTTTACTGTATTTGTGTCGATGGTGAGTTCACAGAAATCTGATGGAGAGAAGAAGACACAACACAGCTGCAGTTATTGATCTATCACCTGATCATTGATTGACACTTTGAAGATGGTTTAATGTGAGCTGCTTTGTTTTCAGGAATCAAATGAAAAGCACACTTACACTTCCTCAGACCTGGTCTCAGCCATCACACTCCACCAGGCTCCACCCTGAAAGGAGGAGGGGGGGTCAGACCAGCACGTTCTCTTTCAGCATGCAAACATGGACATTACATGGCTCTCATACACAGATGGTTTGATTCCTTATCTTGGAATGATACGGAGCAGGGAGGTGACATGGAGGAAAGATTTCATCATTTGTCTTCTCCATTTGATATCACTTTTGGTGTCAGACACAACAAAAGATCTTAGAATGACAAGATCAGGATCTGAGAGAGGTTCAGCTGATTGATCATGGACATTTTAGAAGACAGAGACAAGATCAGAGACCTGATTTCATTTCCTCCTCAGTCTGAGACACTGGCAGATGAATGTCTCTGAGCAGTGTAGATGGTTTTATTATTGTTGGGAGGTATCTAAAGTCTTTGGGGTTGTTGTGGTGAAAGCACTCTGAGCGCTCAAAGTGACTCTGTTGGTTCAGGAGCAGTTCAACTAGCTGCAGCTCAAAGTTGACTGTTTATCCACTGATGTAAATCAGATATGAGCAAATCATCAACTAAACAGGTTGATGGATCCTGACCTGAGAGTCTCCAGGGTACAGTGTGGACTCTCTCCAGTCCAGCAGACAGAACTTTGACCCCTAGATCCTGCAGGTCATTAGAGGACTGGGAGCTGAGAACTGAGGGACCAGAGGCTTCACAGCTTCTCTCTGAGAGGTTACAGCTGCTCAGTCTGAAGAGGAAACAATGAAGAAAAAGTCAAATAACATTTTGTGTTAGAAAGAGACAATCAAAGGAACCAAAACTCTCAGTTTGATTTACACTAAATATTAAAATCAGTAAGAGTTTGTTTCACCATATGTGTATTTGTCCAGTTACTTTTGAACCGCACAAAAGAATACGAATCTCTCACACGTTCTTTTTCTATACTGATGTCCAACCTGCTCAAATTAAAGCTGAGACTTGGCTCTTTAATGTAGGATCCATTATTTTTAATTCAGATTCAATGTGATGAAGCTCAGAGTCGAAGAACAATAGCAACTTTGTCCAAATACTTCAGGTCTTGACTCTGTGTTAATGTTGAACACAATCCTGATTCAGTTTGAATCCTCTGATAAAATTGTTTAATAATTGTGAAAGTACAGGGCATACAGGCACATGAGCAGTTTACACAGTTAACACAATAGCAGAATGAAATGGTATAGGAATGAAATAAAATAAGAATAGAACCAAGTAAGTTAATAGAATCAAATGAAACTCTAGAAAAGGTGCTGTGATGGCAAGTTGAATTATAACATTCATTACAGTCACCTTATATTATACAGTCTTTGCATGGTGAATGCCATAAAGTGCAGAAGGTTATGTCCAATCCAGTTACAAGTTCCCAATGTCTCTTGGAGGTTAAAAAGAGTGGGTTAGTGCAGTGAGATTTGAGGAAGTGGTGGTGGTCATGAACAGGGGGTGGGAAGGATTCACGAGTTAAAGAGAGCAGTGGGGCAGTGGGGCAATTGATTGTCTGAAGCCATTCGGCTCCTTGGCATATGCAGTCTTGGGCACAGGAACGAGGCAGGAGGTCTTCCACAGGGCAGGCACCTTCCCCAGACTGAGGCTGAGGTTGAAGATGTACAAGAATGGTCCTCAGGAGCCTCCACACGTCTCTGACGTTGTTCTGCCTCAACCACTCCTCCAGTTTGTTCTTGTGGCTGGTCTTGGCTCACCTGGTCTTATATTTGAGTTGCCATGTTGAACTCTCCTCTGCTCCCTCTCTGTCCTGTGAAGTGAAAAGCCCTCTTCCTCTCTCGTTCCTTGGAGCTTTTAGCTCAGGGGTCACCCAGGGCTTGTTGTTAGGGAAACTCCATGCCCTCCGGGGTTGACTGAGTGTTTTTCACACTGGGGGTGCTTGTAGTCTGTGATGCAGTGAGTCAGAATGGCGATGTCATCTCCATGAGGAGCTGCAGGAGTCTCCTCCAAGTCAGTTGTCTCTCCCCACTGGCCTCCTCGGTCCACACACCTCTCTCACAGACTTCCAGGAGCAGATGGACGAGTTGTTATGATCAGAAGCGTCCAGAAGTGGGGGAGTCTATGTGTCTTTTACATTTAGCATACTGATGCTGTCCAGCGTTCTATTTTCCCTAGGCAGTCAAGCGACGTAATGATAGCGATAGCTAAACATGTCATCACTGGTCCGTCGGGCACAGGGGTCCAGAAGAAACTACGAGTCCGACATTGTTCTGGCAAAGTTACACACTGATTCCACAGTAATTTTACCTCCGACTGCTTATGGGTGAGTGTCATTACCACTGACAGTGAATAACAATCTTAACAAATCTCGTTTATGCAACCTTAACCCAGTTTTATATAGCATTAAACCCATTTTAACTGTAGTGCACGCTGGAGTCTCTAACTACAGTTAAGCCAAATGGAACTGCCAATAACTAGAAGTTTTTCCTCAAGTAAATTATTATGCTGATTGAGGAAAATCTCTTTGAAAATAATGAAGCGGTTGGTGATGAATAAGCAGAGTGCGTTCTGGTTTTCTATGGTGCCGAGCTGAGCCTCTACAACAGACACATATCATGACATTATTCATGACAAGTAGGCTGAAATGGCGTGATATACCAAACAGCAACTATATGGCAAAAATATCACATCACGATTTTTTAATGGTAAAATCACGATCACGATTTTATCACAGTTCATTTTTACAGTGAAGTTAATTTAGAACCAAACTATTTTCTTTGTAAAAACTTAGCTATAAAAGCAAAAAAAGGTCACCTCTTTCCACCGTTTGCTGCTTCTCTCATATGTCCTGCTTTTATCAGAGACTTGTGTTATAGCTGGTTGTTTCTGTGTAATGTCTTTAGCCGTTACCACTGGCTGATGTGTGGTCGGCCTCGCTGCTCGGCTCTCAGCAAATAGTTCCGGATGCTGCCTCTTCAGGTGGTTAAAAGAGGTTCGTTGTTACGCTTTGTCGTTTGGAGAAAACCCAAACCAGTTCCATACGCAGTGTTGGGGAGTAACGGAATACATGTAACGGCGTTACGTATTCAGAGTACAAATTATGAGTAACTGTATTCCATTACAGTTACAGTTTAAATAGATAGTATTCAGAATACAGTTACAGTGTTGAAATCAATGGATTACGTGACGATACTTCTCTGTTTCACGAGTTGATATTTATTCTCTAAATGAACGAAGGCAGCCCGATGCGTTTCCCAGAAGCCCCAGCTCCATGAAAACAAACGGAAATAAACGAGCTACTCGCCCGATCAGTCGGTCAGAATGGAGTCGGACGAGGAGCAGCAGGAGCGAGAGCCGCACAGGAAAACAGAGCCGGACAGGAATGCGTTGCTAAGACAGAGAAGCACGCGCTACGTATTCTGAATACGTAACGCCGTTACATGTATTCCGTTACTCCCCAACACTGTCCATACGACTGAAGTGGAGTTCTTTTTGGGGACCAACTCCAAGCTTTAACTTTCGTTGTCGGCCATGGCTACCTGCTACAGCTTGACTAAAACAGCGAGGCTAGTAAAAAAAATAAAATAAATCAGGCCTGCTCATACTTCGCCATGATTGGTTGGTCATGTTCACGTGAAGCGGGCTGTTAGTTGCCCAAGGAAAAAAAAAAAAATCGTGCTTCTGTGCGCAAGCATAGAGCTGAAATTAATAGAATGTGCCCTATAGACGATAATACGATCTCTCTCCTCTGGCAGATCGTCAACATTAAGATCGTCTTCACGATCCAATATCGTCATATCGCA